>CM061062.1:128006239-128271239 GCA_030762895.1 Sophora flavescens | reverse complement strand
CCGGGCAGTTGCCTCCATACCCTCGTGCATTTAAGGTCTCAGGATGAGCAACGTCACATGTGCCTCTGAACTCGGTTTACATGGACAGACTCCCAGATACCACCTTGTATCTGATATGTAAGAAAGGCACATCTGCCTGGGGAAATGCACATGAGAAAATATTTTATTTAAAAGGTTTTCTTTGTGTTCATTCTTTTTCGTTGTCGCAGCTCAAAGCTAACGACTTAATCATCATTTCCCCATCACTTGAAAACTTAGGAACATAGGACACACAGTCCGAATGCTCAATCACAACGTCCGAGACCGATGCACCAGTCCTAGGCTTGTGGTCGTAGAAAACAATATTCATCTTTAACTACGTTCATCACAACGGGGTTAGGACACACAGTCCACAACAACGTGATTAGGACACACAGTCCACAACAATGTGATTAGGACACACAGTCCACAACAATGAAATCTGAATGCATTGTCCTCGATTTCGAGAATTGGACCTCAGTCCAGAACATCATGAATAGGACCCATGGCCCCGAATTAACACTGATCCAAGATCACGTGCGTATAACTGAATACTAGAGGCGACGTCTCGAGTACTAGATTCTCTTTCTTAAGTACTTATTTTTTGTTCAGTGAAAATCAAATTCAAAACCGAATCCTAGATAACTGGTCGTGCTGTCGCCACGCGCCAAAAAGAACGAGCGTTTACAAAATAATGCAGATAGGGAAGCGACAACTCGAGTATCGTCTCACAAGGACTCTTAGGTTGCTATTATTAACAGAAAATCAGTTTTGGGGGGTTTGGAGTGAATGCAAATAAGAAACTAAACAAAACAGAACAGTTTAAGAGATTAACAAATAAACTAAAGACGATCAACCTACTGTTCTCGGTTTCACAACTATCATTGGTTCATGTAATCCCAAGCCCTAAGCAGATTCTAATCCCCTCCCGGTTGTAGCAACAATTTACAAGCGAAACCACTACTACAGATATATGTTCCTATTCCCGAAATAACAAACGGGGTTAAGCCCTCATGAACAAACGAACATGAATGAACACACGCGAAATAACAAACGCGATTAAGTATAGGAACATAACATCACCGAAATGAATCAATACAACACTATACACTCCTGAAATAACAGACAAAAACATATAGCATTGCATTGAAAAGAGAAAAGCAAATAAAACAGGAAATACAAGAACCTCAAGTGTGGTAATGGAAACCAATCACAGTAGATTAATCTAGGAGACTAGCTCTCCATTACAGACTTAAACACAAAAGAAAAGAAAAGAAAATAAACTACTGAACTACAACTACTGACTCCCTAGCTAGCCCTCAGTTCTGCCTTCAAACAGTCTTATATACAACTTCTGGAATCAGCGGACTCGCGAGGCGAACACTGTCTCGCGAGGCGAATCTCTGCATCGTTTGGTATTCTCGCGAGGCGAAGTACGGCTCGCGTGGTGAGGAATGGAAAGGTCATGGCTTCTGGTCTTCACTCTCGCGATGTGAGTAATGGATTCGCGGGGCAACACAGAAAGGATGCAAATTTCCTGGCACAGTCACCTTCAGGTTCGCGAGGCGAATGCTCTTCTCGCGGGGCGAAAGATCCAGATTTATTTCTTTTTATTAACCTGAAAACAGAAAATAGCATAAGTGCTTTATTTGACTCTAAATCAACTAAATTAACTTAAAAATACTTTACAGATTCAAAATGCTACTTAAAGACAATCAAGTCTAATTTGGGCGAAAATGATATAAAATTAGCACAAAACCACGGTCATACTAGCCATAAAACTAGATGAGCCAGCGGCTGATCAAAATACCCCAAACTTAAACTTTGCTTGTCCCCAAGCAAACTAAAACTCAAAAACTTAAAAAGACTCAAGACCTGGCAAGCTTAAGGACTCAATCAACTTTCGCACAGGTTTCAAGCAATTCATCAAAACAATTTTTCTTCAATGTCCCCCCCTTTCAAGCAAAGCAATCCCCACAATCATTCATTTTAAACAATTGAGAATTTCATCATTCAAACAATCATCAATCTAAGCAGGGGATCCAAGTTACACACAAGAGGGAGATCACCAAATTCAAACAACTGCCTTCCTCACAAGGGAATTTAGTGTTCACTCAATTGCTCAGTTTGTGTCAGGCTATCAACAATTCACCCAGTTTCACTTTTAACAGCACTTCCCATAAATTTGATTTTCATCTCTAAATGATTCCCACAGAAAACATGCAAGCAACATCAGAAGGTCTTTTATGGGTTGTAATGGGGCCTGGCTAAAGGTAGGATATACAAAGGAACTAGACTGAAGACCCTAGGAACTAAGAGAGCATGAAACACTTCAAAACATTGAAATTCCACTCAAGTTCCTTTTCTCATTCATCTTTTTGCCTTGGGTGACTACAGCCTTTTTATTCAAATACTTTTATTTTTTAACATTTTTACACTTTTCTTTTTTTCTCTTTTTTTTTCTTTTTTTTTCATTTTTTTTTCTACAAGCCTTTGGCTCCAACCTTTTTATTGTATTTTTTTTTCTCAATCCCAAGCAACACATCACCTTGTAGCCACCCCAAACTTAGTTTCTTGCAACCATTTTCTTGCTAAGATTCCATGCTCTCCTAATCCTAAGATCGGGTTAACATGGTTTTTTCCAGATTTTAGCTTATAACATTAGGTTATCAAGAATTAACAGGCTAATCAGGCTCAATGGGGCTAACTAGGGAACATGCATTAGGGATGGTTATTTTAGGCCAAGTAGCTATTTACAAAGAAAATGCCTAAATCATCTGAAGCAAACACATAATCATGCAAACCAAAAAGAGATTCAAGCAAATTCAGGAAAGTGCAACTTAAAAAGTGATTTTCACACAGTCAAAAATATGTTGGAGGCTCAAAACCTCACCTGGACATTTTTGCAAATTGTTTGACAGAGATTCTATCCCTAATGTGTGCTTCCTATCACCCCAAACTTATCATAAATCATGTCATTACAACAAAATCTCAAAGTTCAGCTTTCAATCACATGGGGATCACTTTTCAAAAATTTCAAATCCTAGGGTGAAAACAGTCAACAACTATCATGCAATCAATCTATGCAAAATTAATCAAATCCAGCAAACTTGCCAATACAAGACTCACACAACTCCTGAGCTTCTCAAATTATTCAGGAGCTTTATTAAAAACAAAACAGAAATAAAGCAAGGAAAAGAAAATTAAAAAGAGTAAGGTTCAGAAAAACTCATTGGAGGGCGGTTCCACCAGGATCCCACTGTCTGTGATACAGTGGCCAAGGGATGCTCAAATTGCAGTACGATCCTCCCGGATCCCATGGCCCACAGCATAAGTATGAGAGCGGGCACTTGATAATCTTGGTACCTCCGCCAAGTGCGGCGGACTTCTCGCTCCCTATCAGGTCACAGTTGACCTCTTTGTCAACCTTGTCAATAAAATCCTCCCAATAATATCGGGGCTCAACCTCTTGGACTGGCCATGGTGCAAATTCCAGAGGCTTGAACTCCATCACCGGTTGTTCCACGGGGGAAGGTGGCTGCTCAATGGATGGTACAGTTGGAGTATCCATGACGTCAAGAACCTCGGCTGAACAACCAGCTTCACTCACACTATCACCCTGCAAAATAGAGTCAAGAAACTCAGCACAAACAGCACACGGGTTAGTGTCAGTACAGTTAGTACATGTAGTAACAGAAACTGAATTTGTAGAGGTCTGAATGTCTGGACTTTCAGCACATAGTTCATCCATCCCATCACTTTCAACACATGCATTTGATTCCACAGGTTCTTCATTATCTTCAAGCTTTTTGCCTTGATTGTCAGGATGGAATGTATAAGCTCGAGGCCAATAAGTAGCATCTGTCAGAATGGGGCATGCCTCATACAGGTGCTCAGGAGAGCCGCACATGCCACAAAACTCTCTCTGCCGAAACAATTGCTTCAAATAAGTGAGCTTATCAGTAAGATCTATAACCAGACAAATTCAGCAAAAATGTTTTTTTTTTATTTTCTGATAATAACACAACAAGAGTCCCTGGCAACGACGCCAATTTTTGGTCGCATTGTCGCAACGCGCCAAAAAGAACGAGCGTTTACAAAATAATGCAGATAGGGAAGCGACAACTCGAGTATCGTCTCACAAGGACTCTTAGGTTGCTATTATTAACAGAAAATCAGTTTTGGAGGGTTTGGAGTGAATGCAAATAAGAAACAAAACAAAACAGAACAATGAAAACAGAACAGTTTAAGAGATTAACAAATAAACTAAAGACGATCAACCTACTATTCTCGGTTTCACAACTATCATCGGTTCATGTAATCTCAAGCCCTAAGCAGATTCTAATCCCCTCCCGGTTGTAGCAACAATTTACAAGCGAAACCACTACTACAGATATATGTTCCTATTCCCGAAATAACAAACGGGGTTAAGCCCTCATGAACAAACGAACATGAATGAACACACGCGAAATAACAAACGCGATTAAGTATAGGAACATACCATCATCGAAATGAATCAATACAACACTATACACTCCTGAAATAACAAACAGAAACATATAGCATTGCATTGAAAAGAGAAAAGCAAATAAAACAGGAAATACAAGAACCTCAAGTGTGGTAATGGAAACCAATCACAGTAGATTAATCTAGGAGACTAGCTCTCCATTACAGACTTAAACACAAAAGAAAAGAAAAGAAAATAAACTACTGAACTACAACTACTGACTCCCTAGCTAGCCCTCAGTTCTGCCTTCAAACAGGCTTATATACAACTTCTGGAATCAGCGGACTCGCGAGGCGAACACTGTCTCGCGAGGCGAATCTCTGCATCGTTTGGTATTCTCGCGAGGCGAAGTACGGCTCGCGTGGCGAGGAATGGAAAGGTCATGGCTTCTGGTCTTCACTCTCGCGAGGCGAGTAATGGATTCGCGGGGCGACACAGAAAGGATGCAAATTTCCTGGCACAGTCACCTTCAGGTTCGCGAGGCGAATGCTCTTCTCGCGGGGCGAAAGATCCAGATTTATTTCTTTTTATTAACCTGAAAACAGAAAATAGCATAAGTGCTTTATTTGACTCTAAATCAACTAAATTAACTTAAAAATACTTTACAGATTCAAAATGCTACTTAAAGACAATCAAGTCTAATTTGGGCGAAAATGATATAAAATTAGCACAAAACCACGGTCATACTAGCCATAAAACTAGATGAGCCAGCGGCTGATCAATAACCTATCCAGGCTATCGGAAAGTTTCTAAAACATTTAGGAGAAAACCTTTTCTTTGAAAATATTTTATAAAGCATCTTTGAAATACTTTTTTCTTTGGAAATCCCCAATAGGATATTGCCAAATAATCTTGAAAGCTTTCACTTGAAGACACATAGTTCGAAAAGGATTTTTCTCTTGTACAAAACTTTTGATCATAAAAGGTGGTTTCCTTCAACTTAAAATCACATCAACATTTTTCTAAAAACAAAGATCTTATTCTCCTGAAGTAAGCACTTTAAATAAGGAACTTTTATAAGTGAACCCAAAACTTTCAAAGTTCTATTCAAGGCTTATTAAGGCTTTTAATCCTTATAGTCATTGGGCACAGACTAAAGTCCGGCTTCTCAAACCTCAATCAACAGTAAGATATTCACAACAATAATAATATCACACTTAATGACAGTTAATCACAAATATATAATTCATAACACTTTAAAGCAAGAAATGTTCAACTTCAAGTAATAACCACAACAGTTCAAGTAAACAAGTTATTCAAGTATTGGCTCAACATCACAATAATATTCACAACACTCAATTACACACATACACACATGCATATAGTTATTGAATATCCCTAGGCAAACTCCCCTTTCCTTTGAAGACAAGTAAAGGATCCTCGTCTTAATGCTCACGTTAGCTCATATCTACTCCATCAAGCAAGCATAGCCGTGTCAAACGTCTCAGAGAGGGAATCCAACAACGCGCAACAACCAGAAATCAAGAAATCAATTACACATGATCAAACACACATTCTAATTTGATCTAAACACTTAACCTTATTACCAAACAAGGTCATTTTTAAAGAAAATCATGTTTGGAGCTTACGCTTCACAATACCCTTTGAGGAAACTTTGTTTTGATTAAAGGATCATGAAAAAGAACTTGGGAATCATCAATTAAGAGTCCTAATTGCACTAAATCATAATTAATTTCACCAAACAGAACTAAATTCAAATAAAATCAAATTGGGGTTTAGGGCTCCTAAATACAATTTGGGGAAAACTCATTTTAACTAAAGAATAATGAAATTGGTTTAGGGAAACACTAATTCACAGTCCCAATTTCATAAAACAATGTTTAATTTTAAGATTAAAATCTGAAATCAAAGGGTTAGGGTTAGGGTTTCAAAATCAATTTGGGGATTTTTGAATCTAAGCAAAATAGATGGGGTTTTCACTTACCCAAGGAAGAAGATGAGCTTGTTGTGGCGTCAAGGGTGGCGAAACGGCGGCGGCCGTGGTGGAGGGACGGCGGCTGTGTTGAACTAGATGGACAAAACATATGGGATGAGAGTCTGAATGCAAGGTAGGCTTCTCCTCACTCTAGACGTGACCGTGACGATGGTCGGACGGCCATGGAGCTATCGCGGCGGCAGAAGGCGGCGTAAGAGGAAGCGATCGACCCAGGTACGGTGGTTGTCTCCTCTCCATCGAGCGGCGGTCGAAGGTACCAATAGGGGCAGCGCGCTCGTGGCTGGACGCGGCAAGACGGTGACTACCGGAGCTCCAAGGGCGACACGGCTGGTTTGGTGTATAGGAGGAGGAAGAAGATGGAGTGAAGGAGAAAGAATAAGAAGATGGGTGAGAAGGAAGAAGGAGCATAGAAAGAAAGGGAAAGAAGAAGAAAATAAAGAAATAAAAGAGAGGGGGTGGGTTTTACGGGTCTTATAGTAGAAGTAGGAGAGAGAAATTCATGTTTTTAACTTAATATTTAGTAATAGGTATAAAAATGAGTGATAAATATTAAGCCTAAAAATAAACAAGTTTTTAGTTTTTGAATCTAAAAATAAAGGTTGATAAATATATGATTTCGAAATTCAAATTAGAGTAAAGATTAATATTTGAACTGATCAACTAAGAAAATACTCAGTCCAAAATTTAATCTCTGATTAATGTCAAACCAGTTTATTTTCAACTCTAAAATTAAATAGAATGAAAATATGAAAATGCTTTTCTCTTAATCATATTATTTAAAACATTTTTCTGTACTGGTAATAATAGTAACAATAACGTAAATTATTTTTAGTAAGCGTGCATTCACTGAAATAAGTCAGTGCTAACGCACCCAATAAAATAATTTGAAGAGGGTAATTTAATTACTTAAACTAAACCACATAACAAAATAAACATAATCACCCAAATAAAATAATTAATCATGTGTAAAAATTAGGGTGTTACATTACTACCCCTCTTAAAAAAAAATTCATCCTCGAAATTTCGTAGCTCAAAACTAAACAAGGTTTTGTAATCACACTTTGACCCTAAAATCTTACTTTGTATTCTCGTCACTTCATTCCTTTCATCTATAACTCTATAACAGGATCGACTCTTATTCCATTCTTTTTATCCTTTAACTACATCTGAGCCTGAGTAGCACATGATAAACTTCGTGCCAAGAACCCAAGAAATTAAATCTTCTTATTGAAATTGAATCTTACCACATCCAACATAGTCCGTTCTCTTCTTAATTCCTCTCGAATCTTTTGCCTACTTCGATTTCATATCCTTCATTTGCCTCTCATTTTCAATTTGGTTATCAAGCCCCGTTAGTATCCCCGTTTTAAGAAATTTCCCATACACATCTACCCTATTGCCCAAGGAAAATACACAACTCCCAACAATTCCTCCATCTAAAGACATAGCTCTATCACTTATACAAGGAAGTGCTTGTATCATATCTGCCCTTATCTCATATATTTGAAGCCAAGAAAAGAGATTATAAAACAGAGTTTCTCTGAGGTCATAACCCCTGGGAGTTACACCAAAACAATGCCAAAAAAAAAAACCAGGTGGACACTCCCCAATGGCAATCTTGGATTTAAAATGTCCAGTTTCCACTATGGATCATCAACCACATATTTACCAGAATAAGACCGCAAAGATTATAAACATTTCACCATAGTTTATTACACTCGAAAGACACAATCAAAACTTAATCACTTATTGCCTCAAAATTAGTCCGCTAGCAAAACTTCTTCAACACCTTATCCTCACGACGAACATCAAGTTCAACATTAACTCTACCACATATATCAACTTTCAACCCAAAGCACACAATTGTAGTCTTAGTTTCCTTTGGACTTATTCCACCACTCCAAATTTCATCACGGTTAGACCTTTCAAACTCTATAACAAAGTTCTCAAACTCTTCTCACAATTTAGTTTCTCAAAACTTATCTTTACTATTTCCGTTCAGCTTAAGGAAAACTACTATAGATATTTTTCTGTTAATCCTCGGACTCACGAAGTCAACATTAACCATAACCGTTGATCACTACTCTAAATTCCTATAATGATGTATCTGCCTCGATCATGATAAGGTCCATTGTAATCATCTTACTCGATGATGTTGAACTTAAGGGTTCTCACAATACCATTCACATCTATACATTAACGAAGCTCCTATCAACTCTGGTTCGTCCTACCATAGAGATGACAAAAATTAAGTACCACACTATCTCCCAACTAACCCGCTAAGGATAGGTCATCTCATTACTTATCCATCCCGCTGAGGATTATTAGTTGGACTTAGCCTCAACTTAGTCCTCAACACTTAAAGTAAACTTAACCGACACACGTTGATAAACTTCCATTTTTCATCTGAAACAACACTTGAAGATACTCCATGAAGTCTGAACAATCCTCTGATACATTATTCGGTTCACTAACACTGCATAGTGGATCTTAATTTGTAAGAAGGGTGTAGACTTCACCAGTCGATCCACGATCACTTGAATTCAAACAAGACTCCTGTAGGTCTTCAGCAAACTCATAACAAAGATTCAAGGAATGCCAATATCTTAACAAGGGAGGTCTCAATTGTTAAACTATCCCATTTTTGCTGTACTCGACTAACTCTGACATCATGTGGAGATATGATGAGTGTGATTTCACCTCATTTTCCATGTACAATTCTGCATGCATTTGCATTTAGTTAGGCCATTTTAGTTGGATTTTGTTTAGTTTTTCATTTGGAACGGATAAGGTGGTATTGTGTGTTGTTTTGCAGGGATTTTTGATTAAATGCCCAAGTTTTAGCCATGAGGAAGCTGAGATGAAGAGAAGGCCTGGCGAAGAAGAAGGGGGCCAAAAGTCGAGAATCCGTCACGGCCTGGCCGTGATGGCTATCACGGCCGTGACCCAAAACCACCAAAAGTCGAGAGACAATCACGGCTTGGCGTGATAGAGATCAGGGCGTGAAAAATTGGTTCGCGACGCGAATGATAGCTTCGCCTCGCGAGAGAGTGATTGTGCCAAAACCACCAAAAGTCGAGACGATCACGGCCTAGCCGTGATGTACATCACGGCCGTGACCCGAAAACCTCCACAAGTCAGAATCCATCACAGCTTGGCCGTGATGGCGATCACGGGTATGAAAAAGCTGGCTCGCGTCGCGAAGAAGGGCTCGCCTCGCGAGAGAGTAAGTTTGCCAGAACTGCAAGAGACAGAACCCGTCACGGCCTGGCCGTGATGGCTATCACGGCCGTGACCGGCCCACGAGTTATAAAAGAATTGAGCAGAACAGAAGAAAAGGAGGCAGAAAACCCTAAAATCAGATCCTCTGCTTTTTGTGGCTCTTTGTGCAACATTCCATGGAGCTCTCTCCTTTGTTCATCTCTGTAACTCTCTCTTTTGTTTTGTCTTCAATTATGTGTAGCTAAATTCCCCTTTGTTGGGGTTAGACTATTGCTATCTGAACTTGGTTGTAAAATGACTTGATTTTAATACAGTTTCCTTCTTCTTTATGAGTGTATAATTCTATGCTTAATGCTTTCCTAGGCTTGATCATCTTAGGAATGATTAGTTGCTTTAATAGACAATTGAAAGGTTGATGTTAAAGCATGCTCATGAATTATATGCCAAGTAGTCCAAGAATCTAGACATAGGTGTTGGCTACTTGCAATCTTATGAATCTTTATTCTTAATGCAATTTCTCTTATTAATCCACCTAAGACATTAGGGTTTAATTTGGGATTTTAGGCTCAATGCACCTAAGACATTAGGCTTAAGTATATTAGAAAAGATTCGATTGTCATAAGTGAAGTAGGAACTGTGGTAGTTATCATTTCATAACAATCAAGGGAGGATTAGCTTAGTTTAACCCTAACAATTCTATCATTTGTTGTCCATCTTTCTGTTTGCACATTAATTATTTGAAAAAAATTCCAAAAAGAACAAAAAAATATTTTATTCTTGTTTGCTTGTTAGATGATAGAGCAACCTTCACTCCAAAATTCGATCTCCTAGATAGTAGTCTAATTTGCGAAGTGGTAATTGTCCACGATCCCTGAGAACGATATCCGGTCTTACCGTTTTATTACTTGCAACGAACCGGTACACTTGCCGAGTCCGTGTCAAGTTTTTGGCGCCGTTGCCGGGGATCGGTGTGCCAATATCACGAGTACCAAAGGGGACTCCTAATTTAGGCTTTTTTTTTTACTGTTTTCCTACTGTGTTTTTTTCGTTCTTATTTTCTGTTTCTCTGGTGTAAAGTTCTGCAAGTGCTGTTTTTCTGTTTGTTCTGTGCTACTCCGTTTGTTCAGTGTATGCGAGGTACAATCGACCCAGGTGAACTCCAATTCGAACCTGAGATCGAGAAACTCTGTAGAAGGAATAGAAAGAAAACCAAGGCAAGACAGAATAGAGAAAGAGCATCTTCTAGTAGACAAGAGCAGCAAGTTGAGTTACCCAGTGTGCAAGAACCACAAATTGAAGTAGCAGCTGTCACCATGGCAGAAGAGAATGCACCAAGGAGAACAATGGGGGACTACACTTCCCCTAGAGTTGATAGATGTGGAACTCCGATTGTGAGACCCGCAGTGGCTTGCAATAATTTGAAATCAAGGCATCACTTCTCCACCTTGTGCGTGAGAACCAATTTGGAGGGTTGGAGAGTGAAGATCCTCATGCTCACATTGGTACTTTCATTGAGCTGTGTGACACCATCAAGTTAAACGGAGCTTCTGATGAGGCCATTCGGTTAAGGCTTTTCCCTTTCTCTTTGAGGGATAGAGCTAAGGCATGGCTTCAATCTCATCCTCATGGAAGCATCATCACCTGGAACGACTTGGTCAGCAAGTTTTTATCTCGATTCTTCCCTCCGTCAAGAATGATTAAGCTGAGATCAGAGATCAATGCCTTTGCACAAAGGGATGGTGAGTCACTATATGAAGCCTGGGAGAGGTTCAAGTCCTTACTCACAGCTTGTCCAAATCATGAACTAGAGACATGGCAGCAGGTTGCAACATTTGTTAATGGGCTCAACAGGAATTCAAGAAGTATGATTGAGGCGGCTGCTTTGGAGGGACATTGAGTCGAAGACACAGGAAGAAGAAAAGGACTTGATTGAGAACATGGCTAACAATGACTATCAAATGCCTAGTTCTCGGTCAATGGTCAATAGAGGTGTTCTAGAGCTGGATGAAATTGGCGCTCTCAAGGCACAAATGGCTATTCTTACCAAGCAATTGGGGTCGGTTCAACTGCAGAATTCTCAACTGCAAGCTGTCCAAGTTCAAGGTACCTCAGTGTGTGATTTCTGTGGAGGCAACCATGCAAATGGAAACTGTGAGATCAATGTGGATGGAAGTTCGGGACAAGAAGAGGTAAATTATATGGGCAACCAAGGGCCTAGAAATGATCCTTACTCCAACACCTACAATCCGGGGTGGCGCAACCATCCTAACTTTAGTTGGAGACAAGGGCAAAGTTCAAGTACTCAAGCAAAGCCTCCTCAAGAGAGTTCAAGCAAATTGGAAAACCTTCTAGGCCAGTTCATGCAAGCTACTCAAGAGACTATGAAGAATCAGAATGCCTCAATCAAGAACTTGGAGCATCAAATAGGCCAACTAGCAAGGCAGATGGCAGAGAGACCTCAAGGACAATTGCCTGGGGATACTGAGAAGAACCCAATGGAAGATTGTAAGGCCATTATTACAAGAAGTGGGAGAGTGTTAAATCCACAAGAAAAAGAGAGGGAAGAAAAGACAAGTGATGCTGGAGTTGATAAGGTGCAGTATGAAGAGGTAAACAATGAAGAACCCGGAAATTCCCAAGATACTACCTCTATCCCTATTGATGTAGAAGCTGAAAAACCGCAGAGGGAGAAATTGGTTGATGAAGAATTTGTGAAGAAGAAGACTAGAAGACAGATTCTGGAAGAGGTTGATAATCCCAAAGAGCTGCCCCCATATTTCAGAATCCCGTACCCCCAACGGTTGAAGAAAGAGGCAAAAGATCAGCAGTTTTCTAAGTTCCTGGATGTATTCAAAAAGCTACAAATCAACATCCCGTTTGCTGAAGCTCTACAGCAGATGCCTTCCTACGCAAAATTCATGAAATAGATCCTTACAAACAAAAGAAGGTGGAAGGAGGAGACAGTGATGCTTACTGAAGAGTGCAGTGCTATACTTCAAAGGAAGCTGCCAGTAAAAATGAAGGACCCGGGCAGTTTCACTATCCCATGCACGATTGGTCATCTGAACATAGGGAGAGCATTGTGCGATTTAGGGGCAAGCATTAATCGATGCCGCTCTCCATTTTCAAGAAGTTCGGGATTGGTGAGGTAAAACCAACGAGGGATTTCTCTTCAGTGTGCAGACCGCTCAATTACATATCCCTATGGTGTTGTGGAGGATTTGTTGGTGAAGGTAGATAAGTTTATTTTTTCAGAAGATTTTGTGGTGTTAGATATGGTGAAGATGGTGACAGTCCTCTGATTCTTGGGAGACCATTCCTAGAAACAGGTAGAGCCTTGATCGATGTCAATCAAGGGGAATTGGTGCTTCGGGTACAAGACAAAAAGGTCACCTTTAATGTGTTTGAAGCGATGAAACACCCAAGCGACAAGGACACATGCATGATAGTGGACCTCATTGATTCATTATCGACAAGAGTTTGCACAGAAGTTTGAAGATTCGTTAGAAGCAGACTCTAATGGTAGAGGATGTAGAAGAAGAAGTATGTGCGAGAAGAAGTTGATCTCATGATTAAATCTATGGAGGCTTGTCTGCAGTTGTGAATCTTGGTGAAGACAAAGTGGTGGAAGATGTGAGAATTGAAGACAAGGGTGACCCACCGGTGCTAGAGTTGAAAGAATTGCCATCCCATCTCCGTTATGCTTTCCTTGGGATGAACTCTTCATTCCCAGTTATCATCAGTAGTGGGTTGAATTCCTTGGAAGAAGAGAAGGCGTTGAGGGTGCTTAGGGAGCACAAATCTGCAATCGGGTGGTCTATGTCCGATTTGAAAGGGATAAGCCCCTCCTTTTGCATGCACAAAATCCGTGTGGAGGAAAATTTCAAGCCGGTTAGGCAAACGCAAAGAAGACTCAACCCGAATATGAAAGAAGTTGTGAGGAAGGAGATTGTGAAGTTGTTGGATGCGGGCATTATCTATCCCATCTCCGATAGTCCATGGGTGAGTTTGGTCCAAGTTGTCCTAGAAGAAAGGGGGATGACGGTGGTAGCGAATGAAAAGAATGAACTTATTCCCTCTAGGACCGTGTCCGGATGGAGGGTATGCATTGATTACGAGAAGACTGAATGAGGCCACCGGAAAAGACCACTTTCCATTGCCCTTCATTGATCGGATGCTAGAGAGGTTGGCGGGCCATGCTTTCTATTGTTTCCTTGATGGATACTCTGGGTATAACCAGATTGTGGTTGACCCAGGAGGACCAAGAGAAGACCGCTTTCACCTACCCTTATGGAGTCTATGCATACAGGAGAATGCCTTTCGGGTTGTGCAATGCACCCGCCACTTTTCAAAGGTGCATGCTATCCATATTTTTCCGATATGAATGAGAAATTTATTGAGGTATTTATGGACGATTTTTCTGTATTTGGTGATTCTTTTGATAAACTGTTTGAATAATCTTGCCCTGTGTTCTAAAAAAGATGCCAAGAAACTAACCTCGTTTTAAATTGGGAAAAATGCCATTTCATGGTTAGGGAGGGTATAGTTCTTGGGCATAAAATCTCATCACGGGGATGGAGGTTGATAGAGCCAAAATTGAAGTGATTGAAAAACTTCCTCCTCCCTTAAATGTGAAAGGTGTTAGAAGCTTCCTAGGGCATGCGGGTTTTTATAGAAGGTTCATAAAAGATTTTTCAAAAATTGTGAAACCCTTATGCAAGCTTTTGGTAGCTGATACTCCTTTTATATTTGATGATGATTGCATGCATGCCTTCAAAATTTTGAAAGAAAAACTCACCACCGCACGGTCATTGCACCTCCAGTTGGAGTTTACCTTTTGAGCTAATGTGTGATGCAAGTGACTATGCGGTGGGAGCCATTTTGGGCCAAAGAAAAAACAAAGTGTTGCATGTCATTTACTATGCCAGTCGTGTGCTTAATGATGCCCAATTGAATTACACTACGACTGAAAAAGAATTGCTTGCTGTGGTATTTGCTTTTGATAAATTTAGATCCTACTTGATTGGTTGTAAAACTACTGTCTACACTGATCATTCTGCTTTGAGATATCTTATGACTAAATAGGATGCTAAGCCAAGGCTTATTAGGTGGATACTACTACTCCAAGAGTTTGATTTGGAAATAAAGGACAAGAAAGGAGTGGAGAATGTGGTAGCCGACCATTTGTCTAGGCTTCCACAAGCAGATGTCCAAGCAGAAGCAAAGTTGCCAATTCAAGAGGAATTCCCAGATGAACAGTTGTTTGTGGTGCAAGTGGCACCTTGGTTCGCGGATATTGCAAATTACAAGGTAGCCAATAAGATTCCTAAGGACTTCAATGCGCAACAGAGGAAGAAGCTCATTCATGATGCCAAGTTCTATATTTGGGATGAGCCGTATCTTTTCAAAAGAGGTTCAGATGGAATTCTGAGAAGGTGCATACCGGAAGAAGAAATTAATGGGGTGTTGACCCACTGCCACAACTCACCCTATGGAGGACACTTTGGTGGTGAGAGGACCGCCATGAAGATTTTGCAAAGCGGGCTATTTTGGCCCACTATTTTCAAGGACTCCCGAGCTTGGGTGATGAATTGTGATAAATGTCAGAGGACCGGTAGTATTTCCAAGAGAAATGAGATGCCCTTGAAGGGTATACTTGAGGTGGAGCTCTTCGATGTGTGGGGGATCGACTTCATGGGTCCTTTCCCATCATCTTACAACAACAAGTACATTCTGGTGGCGGTTGATTATGTGAGCAAGTGGGTGGAAGCCGTGCCAACTCTGAAAGATGATGCAAGAACTGTGATCAGTTTTGTGAGGAAGAATATTTTTACCCGGTTTGGGACCCCTAGGGCTATCATTAGTGATGGGGGTACCCACTTTTGCAATAATGAGTTCAATGCAGTGCTTGCTAAGTTTGGGGTGAACCACAAAGTTACCACACCATACCATCCCCAAACCAGTGGGCAAGTGGAATTGTCCAACCGGGAGTTGAAGAGAATTTTGGAAAAAACTGTGAACAATGCAAGGAAGGATTGGGCGAAGAAATTGGATGATGCACTTTGGGCCTATCGAACGGCTTATAAGACACCTATTGGTATGTCACCTTACCAATTAGTGTTCGGGAAATCCTGTCACCTTCCGGTAGAGCTATAACACCGTGCTTTTTGGGCAGTGAAGGCCCTGAACTTTGATACAAGGCTGGCCATGGACAAGAGGATGCTTCAATTGAATGAGTTGGATGAGTTCCGACTCTTGGCTTATGAGAGTGCTAGGATATACAAGGAAAGAACAAAGTTCTGGCATGATAAGTACATTCTTCCCAAGAAATTTGAAGAAGGCCAATCAGTTTTGCTGTTTAACTCAAGACTCAAGCTCTTTCCGGGCAAATTGAGATCAAGATGGTCAGGCCCATTCTATGTCAAGTCTGTCTCTCCATTTGGTTCAGTTAAATTGGAAGATCCATCATCCGGTGATACCTTCACTGTTAATGGACAAAGGCTAAAGCACTACCTTGGAGGCAACTTTGATCGTCAGGCGGTCTCCGTCACTCTTCAGGCACCATCTTAAAAAAAAAAAAAATCATCCGTCAAGCTAGTGACGTTAAAGAAGCGCTTATTGGGAGGCAACCCAATTTTTATTTTCATCTTCTCTTTTGTTTTTGATTTCTCCTCTTGAATAATTTGAGAAGCTCAAGAGGTTTGTTAATAGTTTGTTGAGTGCTTTCAGATGTTGAAGGAAGGAGGAGAAGAAGGGCAGGAGGAAAACAAACCAGAAAGCATGTGATTCAGCACCACTACCACCTTGGTGAGTTGTTCCAGTTTTCTCCCCTCTCAAAACTTAATTATTTACATTGAGGACAATGTAAGTCTTTAAGCTTGGGGTAGGGGTAATCTTTTTGCTTGCATTGTAAATATTGCATTCATATAGGGGTAATCTTTTTGCTTGCATTGTAAATATTGCATTCATATAGGCTTAAGTTTGCATGATCGCATGATTCGGTTACCCCTGCTTAGATTGAGCTTATGATTGTGAGAGCTAAGTGCCAATTTTTCTGTGATAGTGAATTTTTGGACCCTGATTTTCTATTCTTGTGATATGGCTTCATTAAATATGCTTGAGATGGTCTTGGATAGTTGATGATTAGCATGTGTTTCTATGGATTTATGTTTCTCACTGGTTCTTGAACTGATAAATGTGAGCTTTTGAGCCATTAAGGGGTACTCACTAAATCTGCCCCCGTTCTTTGTGTAGAGTGTGTTCCTCTTGGATTGTTTTTCTCTAGAACTTGACTTGAAACCATTTCGAAACTTGAAAATTTTTTGAGAATATTTTTGAAAAGGATTGAGGCAATAGGTGTTTTTTCTGGCCTTCTGAGCTTTGAATGAATAATGCTACCCTTAGCTGCCCCATTTTGAGCCTAAATGAACAACATGCTTTTCTTGGTACCCTGAAATGTTGTGTTAAATATGCTTATGAGGGACCTTCTAAAGTACTGTGCAAAAAGGGTTGGAAAATGTAGTTGAAAGTTTGGGATGATGAAAAGAAAAAAAAAATGAATCTGAAAAAAAAAAATTCTCTTGAATTGAAAAATCTCCCCTTCTCCAAAAAAAAAAAAAAAGAGAAAAAGAAATAAAAATGGAGAAGGGGATGACAAGAGAAGTGAGAAATAGCAAAAATAAAAGGAAAGAATGGTGGAAAAGTAAACTGAAACCCAAAGAAAGGTATTTTAGAAGGTCGTGCCTTGCAATGCTTGATTGTTTGTATAGCCTTTTGAAATTTCCTGTTCTTGAAATTCCCACCTGAAAATTGATCCCATGGCCCCATTACAACCAAAGAATAAGACCTCTTGATTCTTAGATGTTTTCATTAATAAAGTGAAGATTTGGTTGATAGTCAAGCTTATGGTAGGAATCACTCTTTGAGGAAAATGGAGTGAAATGTCATATTCCCTTAACACTTGAGTGAGTGAGGCAAGAAAGAGAGCCAAGCAAATGAACAAGCTTGGGGTGAGCTTCAAGTGAGATAGAGTACCCGAATTAGTGAGAATGTGAGTCTAGGGAAACTAAGCCCCTAATTGGACTTGAATTGATTGTCTCTTGCTGAAATAATTGAATACCTGTCACTTGGATAATTTTACTCGGGTTCTTAGTTCACTATCCATGCTTTGTTTATTTCGGTCTTATGGCCTTGGTTTTTGCTTGAGGACAAGCAAAGTCTTAAGCTTGGGGTGATTTGATGAGTGTGATTTCACCTCATTTTCCATGTACAATTCTGCATGCATTTGCATTTAGTTAGGCCATTTTAGTTGGATTTTGTTTAGTTTTTCATTTGGAACGGATAAGGTGGTATTGTGTGTTGTTTTGCAGGGATTTTTGATTAAATGCCCAAGTTTTAGCCATGAGGAAGCTGAGATGAAGAGAAGGCCTGAAAACTGAAGAAGAAGGGGGCCAAAAGTCAGAATCTGTCACGGCCTGGCCGTGATGGCTATCACGGCCTGGCCGTGATGGCTATCACGGCCGTGACCCAAAACCACCAAAAGTCAGAGACGATCACGGCTTGGCCGTGATAGAGATCAAGGGCGTGAAAAATTGGTTCGCGACGCGAATGATAGCTCGCCTCGCGAGAGAGTGATTGTGCCAAAACCACCAAAAGTCAGAGACGATCACGGCCTAGCCGTGATGTACATCACGGCCGTGACCCAGAAACCTCCACAAGTCAGAATCCATCACGGCTTGGCCGTGATGGCGATCACGGGTATGAAAAAGCTGGCTCGCGTCGCGAAGAAGGGCTCGCCTCGCGAGAGAGTAAGTTTGCCAGAACTGCAAGAGACAGAACCCGTCACGGCCTGGCCGTGATGGCTATCACGGCCGTGACCGGCCACGAGTTATAAAAGAATTGAGCAGAACAGAAGAAAAGGAGGCAGAAAACCCTAAAATCAGATCCTCTGCTGCTGTGGCTGCTGTGCAACATTCCATGGAGCTCTCTCCTTTGTTCATCTCTGTAACTCTCTCTTTTGTTTTGTCTTCAATTATGTGTAGCTAAATTCCCCTTTGTTGGGGTTAGACTATTGCTATCTGAACTTGGTTGTAAAATGACTTGATTTTAATACAGTTTCCTTCTTCTTTATGAGTGTATAATTCTATGCTTAATGCTTTCCTAGGCTTGATCATCTTAGGAATGATTAGTTGCTTTAATAGACAATTGAAAGGTTGATGTTAAAGCATGCTCATGAATTATATGCCAAGTAGTCCAAGAATCTAGACATAGGTGTTGGCTACTTGCAATCTTATGAATCTTTATTCTTAATGCAATTTCTCTTATTAATCCACCTAAGACATTAGGGTTTAATTTGGGATTTTAGGCTCAATGCACCTAAGACATTAGGCTTGAGTATATTAGAAAAGATTCGATTGTCATAAGTGAAGTAGGAACTGTGGTAGTTATCATTTCATAACAATCAAGGGAGGATTAGCTTAGTTTAACCCTAACAATTCTATCATTTGTTGTCCATCTTTCTGTTTGCACATTAATTATTTGAAAAAAATTCCAAAAAGAACAAAAAAATATTTTATTCTTGTTTGCTTGTTAGATGATAGAGCAACCTTCACTCCAAAATTTGATCGCCTAGATAGTAGTCTAATTTGCGAAGTGGTAATTGTCCACGATCCCTGAGAACGATATCCGGTCTTACCGTTTTATTACTTGCAACGAACCGGTACACTTGCCGAGTCCGTGTCAAGATACCCAACTCATAACTGATGAGATAGGTCACACATCGACGACATTTGGAGAATATGTAGAACTAAGATGGTCAACGACGACAAGTACGTTCAAACCGCAATAAGACATGACCTTGGTGCTCATAAAAGAATTTCTCAAGAAAAGAAATTTTTCTTGATTTTACTTTCACATAAGCATGGAAAAGAATTTCATTAATTTGAAGGATACCGGAACATCCCGTATGGAAAAACATCCTTCCATCAGGTTCGTGAGTTTAAAAATGCATGATCAATACACATTTACAAACATGAATCTCATAAAGTTCATTCTTCCACAAGAATCTTCCAGCGGATTTAAGGAATCAAAGGGTGAATAACTTCTAATCCAAAGAGGATTAATTCTTATTCTTAGTACAAGTAATTTACAAAATGATGACTTTCACCTCTACCAAAAATAGAAGTGACGAAACTAAGTTTCACCAAGAAACTTCTGCTATCACGAAATTATCTGTGTTATAACTCAAGAAATAGTCATAACCACTTCTCTCAACAAAATGTGAAAGTATCCAGACCAATGGATTCCGTTAAATCAATTCACTCAAATGTCTAATACATCGAGTATTATTTAGAAGTGTGAGTACGAATTCTCACAACCAAAGAAATGAATAACTGGAAATTTATGGATTAGCATAACTAATTCATAAGTCCTGACAGACTGCAAATTAAAATCAGAAAATATGTCTGACACATACCAACTTCACCGTTGTGATTATCTAATACAATCATAGGATTTGAGAAATAAATGTCAACTGACAAACACAAGAGAATCAAAGGGTACAATGGAGGGTTCCTTAATCACGAGACACTCACCCAAGATCGAAAATCCACTCGATTCGTCTTGGTTCCAACCAACATACAAGTCTTTCTAGCCATGCTTAGTATGACCACCTTGAATTGGGTACGATCCCGGACAACTTAATCAGTCGATCAAACATACGAAGGGTTGATCTTTCCTCATAAACTGAGTTGACGACACACAATCTTAGATAGGTCATCACTCCAATCTGGTAATAACTCATCTTCAAGTTGATCTTTAAGTAGTCGACAACTCCTCGAAATAGATTTACCAAATCAACTACACAAGTAAGAGAATACTTGTTCATAATTCGTCCTTTTACTTAGTTTCCAGACTTCCACACGGTGACACGAGCCTTCACACAACATTGGTGCTTCACAAGGAAAACACTCGGTCTAACAAACGGTTCAGGCCAACGATCTTCCAGTTGAATCGAGTCGTCCAACCCGTTTTAGTTTTGTAGGCAACACCCTACACAAAGCGACAGAGATCTAACCGAATCCAGAAACTAGATCAATCTAAAATCAATGTCCTTTGCTAACCATAAACCTATAATATTTCCAGGGAACACTCCCGGAAAAACCCTTTTGCACAAGCACCTTGTTTCGAATGTCTGACACGATTCGCAAGGATAATCGAATGTCATATTCGAACCCAAGTAACATTCAAGATCTACAGTCTCCCAAGACATATAAAACCCTTGGAAAACCATCAAGAAAACATATACTTGTGCGTCAACACACATTGCTTCAACAAGAAACAATTCAAACAAGAACAAACCAGAGATCACACAACAAAAACTTAACAGACCTATTCCCCAAAGATCCCGAAAGACTCGACCAGCTCTGATACCACTTTGTAACACCCCCTCCCCCCCTTGGGCATTACTTACGTAACACATGCGGAATTTAAATTAAAAGATAATTTGTTGGTGCTTTCGGAAAATAATTTATATAAGTACACAAGTGTCTAAAATTGGGTATAAAAATTTTGTCACGACTCCACACCTAAGACTTGATCGGCACACAGACTTACTATCATAGCCTGGCAAGCCTACTTAATTTAAAGAATATACTTGAATAAAAGCTAGTATTTTTACAAAAATTTCGACAGAGTCTCCTCTGTAATTCGGACATCCCAAGTAAAAGAACACCTGCTAAAATAATTACATTTTCATTCCAGAATTCCAGTTACACCAAATACAACCAGGCAGTAATATGCTAAAGAAAATAGTTATAACAATAAGCTTTCAAGACCAAAAGGAACAACTTAGGTTTTCATTCAAAAGATATGCTCTCCTAGCCATAAACATTCCATTTTAAAATAAAGGCTCTCTGAGCCATACTCATACATACTATCAAAAATAGTCTAAGTCTCAAACCCTAAGCTGGTCATCCTAAAAGTTATTCCTGAGGAAAACTCACGTGATCATTGCACAATCAATTACTTCATCAAACAACCAGATCCAAGTCTCTCAGGGACTTAGGAAGACTCCTCTGCACCATCTGTACTAAAGTACCCAGGGTACGATAGCGAACCAGAAGAAACCTGATATATCTGTAAGGGTGAGATACCGACAAATGGATATATCACACAATAACCATATACATGATACATACATCACATAATCATATAAGCAGTTAAATCATACATATACATAACATAACAGTGTTATATCAAAGGGTCTCAAACGCGCACAGTCAACCTTTGAAAATATGCATGGCACTTCAATATCAGGCTCTAACTTAATCTCATGAGATATCAACACCGTTTTCCATTGGAGAAGAATTAGAGCTGGTCAATCTCTAGCCCAACGGACAGTTGCCTCCATACCCTCGTGCATTTAAGGTCTCAGGATGAGCAACGTCACATGTGCCTCTGAACTCGGTTTACATGGACAGACTCCCAGATACCACCTTGTATCTGATAGGTAAGAAAGGCACGTCTGCCTGGGGAAATGTACATGAGAAAATATTTTATTTAAAAGGTTTTCTTTGTGTTCATTCTTTTTCGTTGTCGCAGCTCAAAGCTAACGACTTAATCATCATTTCCCCATCACTTGAAAACTTAGGAACATAGGACACACAGTCCGAATGCTCAATCACAATGCCCGAGACCGATGCACCAGTCCTAGGCTTGTGGTCGTAGAAAACAATATTCACCTTTAACAACGTTCATCACAATGGGGTTAGGACACACAGTCCACAACAACGTGATTAGGACACACAGTCCACAACAACGTGATTATGACACACAGTCCACAACAATGAAATCAGAATGCATTGTCCTCGATTTCGAGAATTGGACCCTCAGTCCAGAACATCATGAATAGGACCCATGGCCCCGAATTAACACTGATCCAAGATCACGTGCGTATAACTGAATACTAGAGGTGACGTCTCGCGTACTAGATTCTCTTTCTTAAGTACTTATTTTTCGTTCAGTGAAAATCAAATTCAAAACCGAATCCTCGATAACCTATCCAGGCTATCGGAAAGTTTCTAAAACATTTAGGAGAAAACCTTTTCTTTGAAAATCTTTTATAAAGCATCTTTGAAATACTTTTTTCTTTGGAAATCCCCAATAGGATATTGCCAAATAATCTTGAAAGTTTTCACTTGAAGACACATAGTTCGAAAAGGATTTTTCTCTTGTACAAAACTTTTGATCATAAAAGGTGGTTTCCTTCAACTTAAAATCACATCAACATTTTTCTAAAAACAAAGATCTTATTCTCCTGAAGTAAGCACTTTAAATAAGGAACTTTTATAAGTGAACCCAAAACTTTCAAAGTTCTATTCAAGGCTTATTAAGGCTTTTAATCCTTATAGTCATTGGGCACAGACTAAAGTCCGGCTTCTCAAACCTCAATCAACAGTAATATATTCACAACAATAATAATATCACACTTAATGACAGTTAATCACAAATATATAATTCATAACACTTTAAAGCAAGAAATGTTCAACTTCAAGTAATAACCACAGCAGTTCAAGTAAACAAGTTATTCAAGTATTGTTTCAACATCACAATAATATTCACAACACTCAATTACACACATACACACATGCATATAGTTATTGAATATCCCTAGGCAAACTCCCCTTACCTTTGAAGACAAGTAAAGGATCCTCGTCTTAATGCTCACGTTAGCCCATATCTACTCCATCAAGCAAGCATAGCCGTGTCAAACATCTCAAAGAGGGAATCCAACAATGCGCAACAACCAGAAATCAAGAAATCAATTACACATGATCAAACACACATTCTAATTTGATCTAAACACTTAACCTTTTGACCAAACAGGGTCATTTTTAAAGAAAATCATGTTTGGAGCTTACGCTTCACAATACCCTTTGAGGAAACTTTGTTTTGATTAAAGGATCATGAAAAAGAACTTGGGAATCATCAATTAAGAGTCCTAATTGCACTAAATCATAATTAACTTCACAAAACAGAACTAAATTCAAATAAAATCAAATTGGGGTTTAGGGCTCCTAAATACAATTTGGGGAAAACTCATTTTAACTAAAGAATAATGAAATTGGTTTAGGGAAACACTAATTCACAGTCCCAATTTCATAAAACAAGGTTTAATTTTAAGATTAAAATCTGAAATCAAAGGGTTAGGGTTAGGGTTTCAAAATCAATTTGGGGATTTTTGAATCTAAGTAAAATATATGGGGTTTTCACTTACCCAAGGAAGAAGATGAGCTAGTTGTGGCGTCAAAGGTGGCGAAACAGCGGCGGCCGTCGCGCAGGGACGGCGACTGTGTTGAACTAGATGGACAAAACATATGGGATGAGAGTCTGAATGCAAGGTAAGCTTCTCCTCACTCTAGACGTGACCGTGATGGTGGTCGGACGGCCATGGAGCTATCGCGGCGGCATAGGGCGACGTCAGAGGAAGCGATCGACCCAGGTGCGGTGGTTGTCTCCTCTCCATCGAGCGGCAGCCGAAGGTGCCAACAGGGGCAACGCCCTCGCGGCTGGACGCGGCAAGACGGTGACTACCGGAGCTCCAAGGACGACGCGGCTGGTTTGGTGTATAGGAAGAAGAAGATGATGAAGTGAAGGAGAAAGAATAAGAAGATGGGTGAGAAGGAAGAAGGAGCAGAGAAAGAAAGGGAAAGAAGAAGAAAATAAAGAAATAAAAGAGAGGGGGTGGGTTTTACGGGTCTGATAGTAGAAGTAGGAGAGAGAAATTCATGTTTTTAACTTAATATTTAGTAATAGGTACAAAAATGAGTGATAAATATTAAGCCTAAAAATAAACAAGTTTTTAGTTTTTGAATCTAAAAATAAAGGTTGATAAATATATGATTTCGAAATTCAAATTAGAGTAAAGATTGATAATTGAACCGATCAACTAAGAAAATACTCGGTCCAAAATTTAATCTCCGATTAATGTCAAACCAGTTTATTTTCAACTCTAAAATTAAATAGAATGGAAATATGAAAATGCTTTTCTCTTAATCATATTATTTAAAACATTTTTCTGTACTGGTAATAATAGTGACAATAACGTAAATTATTGTCTAGTAAGCATGCATTCACTGAAATAAGTCAGTGCTAACGCACCCAATAAAATAATTTGAAGAGGGTAATTTAATTACTTAAACTAAACCACATAACAAAATAAACATAAACACCCAAATAAAATAATTAATCATGTGTAAAAACTAGGGTGTTACAGCTTTATCCACCTTTGAAGCGGAATACGTTGCAGCGGGTAGTTGTTGTGCACAAATAATATGGATGAAACAACAATTGAATGACTATGGCATTAAGCTTAATACAGTACCTATCAAATGTGACAACACCAGTGCCATAAACCTCACAAAGAATCCTGTATATCATTCAAGAACTAAACACATTGAGATTAGGCATCACTTCTTTAGAGATCATGTTCAAAAAGGTGATTGCATAGTAGAGTTTGTGGAAACATCTAAACAACTAGCGGATATCTTTACTAAACCCCTATCTAAAGAAAGTTTCTTTTTAATAAGAACTGAACTAGGAATTTTGGATCCATCATGCACAAATTGAAGTTTGTACACTGCACTTTGTTACTCACTAACATGTTTATTAAGTGTGTAGACAGAGAGGTAATAATCGATTATATTAATCGATTATGCCAAGAAAATTTTTCATTTCCCAAAACAGAGAAAGAATAATCGATTAGAGGAATCGATTATGGAATCACTGGCCATTCAAGAAAAATCAACAGAAAAGGAATAATCGATTCGAGGAATCGATTAGAGAACCACTGGATTTTCGAGGAATCCTAACAGAGTAGCAATAATCGATTATGGACATCGATTATCTTATAAATAATCGATTACATTAATCGATTATGAGTCAAAGATGACAATCAGATAAGCTTTCACACTGTTCCCTTCTATTTGACAATCTTAATCTTATTCTTCCTAGAATTTTGTTTGCCTCTGCAATTACCTGAGTTAATTTTGCACGGTATACTATATGATCTACAGTTGAAATAATTGACTTTTTGGATATATGCCATGACTATGCTACAATGTTTTTCCCGCTTTTCGATAATGACAAAAGGGGGAGAATTAACATGAGTGAATGATAAAGGGGGAGATACAACTTCAATGTGAACGATTAAGGGGGAGATATATTTGATATATGAAACTTTATAGAAGAGAGAAGAAATATTTCAAATTACTTGATTGTATGCGTAAAGGAGAGTAGAACAAAATTGTTAAAATGTGATATATATATATATATATATATATATATATATATATATATATTATTGCTCTAAATTCTCTATTGATATTTATGGTTGCATGCTTAAGGGGGAGAAGAGAAAGATCATGAATTGAGAGATATACATTACCGCTCTAACTGCATAAAGTGAGGGGGAGTAGGGCAAAATAAAATTTGTGATATATCTTACTGCTCTAACTCTATTTTTTTTATTATAGAAATTCCCTCATGAAATGTTTGTCATCATCAAAAGGGGGGAGTTTGTGGATATATGCCTTGGCAGGTATTTTGGTTTTGATGATGAGCAAAAGAGGAATTTCAAGTTCAAGGACCAACATGCAAAATCCAAAGCTAGAAGGATCAAATTACAAAAAGCGTGGACCAAACAAACAAATATGGGGGTTAAAAGGGAAATTTTCTTTTACTGTATTGTTTGTTTTAGATAAAGTGTAAATGGGTGTGTGTCTCTCAAAGGTTAAAAATAAATCACACACACACACAAAAATCTGCCTTGAAAAAGGTCTTCGAAATTAATTTTACCACATCTTTTTAAGACCTTAAAAGATTTTCAAAAACCATTTTATAGGAAGGATAATCGATTATGGTAATCGATTATGCAGCTCCTAAATGTGCTTAAATGAGTTTCCAAAATAACAGAGTCATCGAGGTTTTTAAAATTCAAAATTCAAACAGGGATAATCGATTATGGTAATCGATTATTCAGCTCTTAATTATGCTTAATTAATTCTTTAAATGATAGAGTTGTTGGCTGTTGAAAAATCAAATTTTAAACTGATATAATTGATTATGGTAATCGATTATGTATATTTTCAACATGTTTTAAACTCAGCTTTTAAATGGCTTAAGTGTGCTTTAATAGAGATTTGATTCTGTCTTAGCCGTTGAGTTTAAATTTTGAAATATAATCGATTATGGCTTGGCAAAAATCGATTATTGTTTTTCAGATCAAAAGTCAGAGGCTTCATAATCGATTAGGTTAATCTATTGTGTTTAGTTAATTTAGTCTGAGCGTTTTCACCGAGACCATGTAATCGATTATTTTAATCGATTATGACCCGACTGTTTCTTCATGCACCTTTTGACTTTGGTTAAAATAATCGATTATGCTTTTCTAATAATCGATTATGGTTCGTGAAAAATGAGTTTTCAAGAGTTTTGACATAATCTTCAAAAAGATATATATTGGTCTTTTGCAGAGAAAAATACACACCACACCTGAACGAAATTTTGTGAACATTTTCTCTAAGCTTTCTATACTCTTGAACAAAACTCTATACCACCCTCATACTCTTACACTTGCATATCAATCTATTACTTGAGAGAGACACACACCATATAGGTGATTGTTGTTGAGCTTCAATTTGTTTTATATCTGCACTTGTGAGTGCTTTCTGATTGTGATCCTTTTGGTAAACTTTTGTGAGTCGTTATCTCATGTTTTTGAGACTCTATCACTGAGGCATTGTATTGTCCCCGGTCTGTGAAGAGTTTCGTTGTAAAGGTTCTAGCTGCACCTGTTTTTTACGTTACTTCTTCTTCAACATCAGAAACTCACTCCTCACTTCCTCTCTCTAAAACTTCTCTCTCTCAAAACTCCATTCCTCTCCTCCTTCATTCAGATCACGACCACCGCCCTTGCACTGTCGCCGGAGCTGGCTACCACCACGACCGGTTCGCTTGCTCAAATCGCGTCCTCAGCTGTTCTCAGCCGCGCGAAATCGCGCCTCCACCGTGATAAGCTTCGGCTGTTGCCTTCCATGGTGGTTTTCCACCATGTGAGTTCATTTTTGTCTCCTTTCTTCTTCCCTTGAACTTACCTTCTCTTCTTTGGTCTTGGTTGTTACAGAAATCGTTCAACAGCCGTCTACCGCCATGTCGCTGCCGTTCGTCGTCGGGCCAGGTGTCACAGCACCACCACATGTCTTCTTCTTCCTTTGGGTGAGTGATTTCTCACTTTCCTTTGTTCATTTTGAAAACCCCCAATTTTTCCCCATCTCAAACCCTAGTATTTGATTTCATATTTGGATTTTGAAATTAATTGGTGTTTTATGCAATTAGGGTCATGATTAAGTGTTTCCCTAAATCAATTTTTGTCAATCCCTTGTTAATTTGAGTTTTCCCTAATTTGCTTCATGCACCTAAAAACCCTCAAATCTGTTTTAATTTAATTTAGTATTATTTTTTAGAAATT
This sequence comes from Sophora flavescens, assembly GCA_030762895.1. Classification (NCBI taxonomy): domain Eukaryota; kingdom Viridiplantae; phylum Streptophyta; class Magnoliopsida; order Fabales; family Fabaceae; genus Sophora; species Sophora flavescens. The sequence continues at coordinate 128,243,009 of CM061062.1, read as the reverse complement.
AAATATTTTAGTGAGTTAAATGTATAGTGTTGATGTTGAGTATTTGATTTTGTGATTCGTCTGGTGGTTGTACATGCTTGGATAGTCTCTCTGGGATGTTTTCCATGTTCGTGCTTGCTCTGGGGAAGCAGGAATTGCTTTCTGGGAACTGACTGGAGCTGACTGCAAAGCTGCAAAGTTCTTGAAAAAGCTCTGAACACCTTAGAGGTGGGGGGAGATAATACTCTAGGTGTAGTGTGGGATTAATTCGGGTCTTAGGGTATATGCTTATGAAATTGGATGAAATTAATTGTATGGAGATTGTTATTATAAACTGCTTGATCATAATTGTGTGATAATTGTCTGATTGCATGGTATGGCTATGTAATTAGCACTTTGTCTGGCGTTATGTGAAAGATTGTTGATATTTTGTATTGGATTTTGTCAATAGTGTAGAAAAGGAAACTAGGTTGCTTGGGTAAGTTAGATTATGATCATATATTTAAATCTATTGTCAAGGGTGTGAATGTTGGATTGACTTTGGAAACATATTTATTTGGGTTGCTTTGGATTTGGATAATCATAGTAGGAGTCACAAAGGTAATGCAACTATTAAGAATATATAGAGTTGGATTTTTAGATGGATGCTTACAATATGTATATTGAGTATATGTCTTTTTGTCTAAATGGATACATTGCTAATTGCATATGTTGTATAGCATCTATAGGTCATGAAATTCATGAGGTGTTAAGATTTATGATGAAGGTAATTAAAAACTAGGTATAAGGTTTGATGTGGTTCGTCTACAATGAGTTATAATATTGTAGGTGTAGGATAAGGAAGTTAACTTACAAATTAAATTGATGAAGTTAGTAGTAGGGGTCAAGATGAATGATGTAGGGTATGTGATGTTTTGGAATGAGTTTTGGTAAATTATGAAATTGGTGAAATAAAAGGGTGAAATTATACATCGTTGGATATATGCACATTGAAGTGTCATAAGTAAGAGGAAGAATTCTTAATGGACTAAGTTTTGATGCCTAATTGGTTTTGGTTTTGGTTTTGGTACTACTCAAGATTTAGGAATTAAATCCGTAGTGGACTAAGTTTACTATGCCTTATATATATTACTCCTTGTGCAATAGATATCTTGAGCCTTTAGCCTCACACTACCTAATGAAAGAATGTCATGTTTCCCATACTCTTAACAGTTTAGGTTGGAGAGTAAGAAGATTTGAGGCTCCAGTGTGATCACGTGGGGTGGATCCTTTTTCTATTAATTGATGTCAGATTTGATATAAGTGCAGTGTTAATTAATTAAGACTATTTATGTAATTAGGACCTTAATCCATTTTGTACTTGAACAATTTTAGATTTGATTTAGCTCATTGCTATATATATAAATTGTGGAATTGGTGTAAGGTTCGAATTCGAGAATCTTACTTGTAACTCACATACGCTAAGCGTTGGATAAATTTCCATTGGGCTCTAAGTATAAGCCTAATCGTTAGGTGGCTTAGGGACCTTTGTGAAGTGCATTTGTTTCAGAACTTAGATTCAGGAGGTGTTGAAATGTTATTATTAGTTGGTATCAATTCTTATTTATTGAATTTATGAATTCAATTTGAAGGTTCATCCTTTTCATATTTTGCTGTCTTGGGCTCGAAGTTAATATGGTATATGGTATTTTGGAATGAAATGAATAGACCAAATATTGGAAAGTAATGACTTTCAAAATCTTAGCCTTATGACATTTTAAATCCATGGTTTGTACTTGATTTTAGGTATCAAATGTTAATTTTAAATATTATAAAATTAATTCTAGCCTAAGTATGCTTTACTTAATTCTAAGTGTTCAAATGAAATTGTGTTGAAAAGAATGATTTTGGTTAATGGTCTATTCGAGCCCAATTCTTAACAATAACTCTTTTTAAATTGATACCGACACTTTGGAACTTTAAGTTCCTGCTTTGTTTGTCTTCGGACAACATTCCAGCCTAATCATAGTCGTTGTCGTTCTGAAGGCTTAGACACCTATTTATAGGATATTAGGGGACTGTTAGGGGGCCACGGAGACCTCGTGGGTAGTCAGTCGTGGATCCTGCCAATGGTTCAGTGTACAGCTGCATTGTGCTGGTGGAGACCTGGACAGCAGGGCTATCTTGACACTCCACCGAACTAAATATTATTCAGATGTTAAGTACTCTCGTGTGAAAGTGTCAAAGAAATGGCTTTTAGCATACTTCTATCGTGGATTTGTGCACCGAGTTGTTTACGCATATTACCTGAATACTATCTCCACAGAACATTATGATAACAATAATCTCCTGGAGCAAAGTTAGGTCTAGTTCTAGACATGCATTTGAGTTTCAACCTTTTCTGAAACTATATATATATATATATATATATATATATATATATATATATATATATATATATATATATATATATATATATATATGTATGTATGTATGTAGATATGTCCACTTGAATGTTTGTTTGTTTTCCTGCATGCCCATATCTACATTGCTAGCCTATTGTAGAATCTTACCTCCTCTGTTTGTATTTATTTTCTTCTCTGTTCCTTGTTGGAAATGATTAGTTTCATATGAGGAGCAATAAAGAGACGACGAAGAGTCAAAATTCTCAGAAGGTGACAGAATATAATTATGAAGATGCCAGAGCTTCAATGTAGTCGTGTAATTTGTTGATATATGTTTATAATTAGTTGCTTTAAAGTAATTTTGAAATATTATTTTAATTTCTGGTAATCGTGAGAAGATTTATAAACTTATGTAGTTTTCGAAAACTCAATGTATGTAATTAGTTCGCATACTTATGGAAATTCATTTGAGAATATTGTACTTAAATATTTTAAGTTTCTAGTGTATAAATAAATTATTTATTTATTTATTTATTTCGCTCCTGGCAGTTGATGTAAGACCAGAGACCAAGTTTTGGTTTGGATAAAGTGGGGTGAGGGGTTTTTTTTTCTGAGGCAGAGATCTTGAAAAGGGCTGAGATTGCAGAGGGGGAAGAAACCTGTAATTCTCAGTGCCCAACAAGGTAGCTTTTCTTTCTCATATTCTCTTGTTAGGAGCTGCAATAGAGCTATACTCAGGTCGAAGGCTTACCAGGAGGCAAATTTCACCTAGGTGTGAGAAATTGGGTCTTGTGGATGTAACGACCTGTTTTAATTATGTTGTCTTAACAATAAAAAGATATTTAATTATATTTTTATCTGAGACCAAGAAAATGATTTTGGATAAAAAAATCATATTCATACTCTATCTTATGGAAGAAGGTTACAGTGAAATTTTGGGTTTAAAACTCAGACAGAAACCGATCTGTGTTTTTACTAACAGTATAAATTTATACCTGCAGAAAACCCTAATTTGACCCGAAACTGAAAATTTGTAGATTTTTTTATATTATGTATGTGAGGAATTATACTTTCCAAATTTCTGATCAGAAATAAAATGTTGTGTTTATTTGGACGAATTTTGGTAAAAGTTCGGATGGAAAAACGATCAGTGTTTTCACTGACAGTAAGATTTTACTGATTAGAAAACCTAATTTTGACTCGTGAACAAAATGGTTTATGCTTAAATCCTATTTCCAACGAGTTTGGTTATTTTGAAAATTTTCAATCGAAAACGAAATATTTTGTATACAGGCGTAAAACCCTAATCGGGGAACCCACGGAATCGGAAAAGGAACTACAGAGATAGAGCAAGACATCGGAGGAGCTGAGTCATGGGATGACTCACCAAGCATTTATGAAGCAATTGATGCTAGGAATCATGAGTTTTTAGGTGAAATGACCAAAATGCCCTTAATCTTAACCTAATCTATCCTAGTTAGTTTTTAACCACGGTTAAGGCAAGTCAAGGTTAAATCATGTGGTGCAAGGGCAGTCACACCAACATTCATTCTTGGCCACATATATTTTAACCATGGTTACTATTAACCCTAGTTAAGTTATTATTAACTATAGTTAAGTTATTATATTATTTTCTAATTTAATTGTGGTCAAATAAACTTAACTATGGTTCTATTTTAAGATTAAACAATTCTCTCCCTCACTTACTCTCTCTTGGCCGCAGCCCCTACCCCATCTTAGACATCATTTTACTTCATTGCTTCATCATTTTCTTCACAAACACAAAAAAATACAAGTTCATAGTTCAAGAGCTCAAGTTCATATTTTGTAGAAACTTGCCAAGATCATCATCTTTTCTTTATTTCCTTCACTTACTTGAGGTAACATTATGATCCATGATCATCTCCTCTACTTCTTCAACCCATTTTCTTCCTATTTCATGGTTTTTCCATTCTTAGATCTAGAATTTTAAATAATTCTAGAAAATTGTAGAAAAATCATTTTAATGTGAAACTAATTTCTTTGATCTTGTTATGTCTCCTACTATCCTCATCTAAGAGCATGTAAGAAAAATCCTTTTCCTTCCTATTTTTCTTATTGAGGCCGAAACCATGCTTCGTTGTGTAAAGGAGATTTTGTTCAATTTTTGAAGTATAATGATTGATTCAAGTTCTCTAATAATTATATCATCTTAATTCAAGATCTTGAATCCAACTAAAATTTATAACCAAGTTGTTATATGTTGGCCGAAACCCTAGAAAATAGGGATTGAAATATTTTGTTCAATTTTGGATTAATGATGATTGTTCTTGATTCTATCATGCCTTGTGATCACAAATCTAAGAGTTTGAACTCAAAAGAATCGTCTAACCTATTTTGATCATTGAGGCCGAAATCATACACTAAGAGGTTGGATGATTTTATTTTATATTTTCAACTTATAGCAATTTATCCATGATGTCTAAGACTCTAGGAACTAGTATCCAAAAGATTGGAATGAGAAAAGAGTCCTAGCTCTCATTTGATTTGTTTGGTCGAACCTTAACCTAGGGTTCCCATAGATGGAGGATTAACTTGTTTTATCATTGATTTGGTTGAAGGTTGATTTGGTAACTTGTGGAGTAGTAACGAGGAGCTTCCACTCGTGTTTCTGGTGTTAGCTCAAGTGGGAGAAAGAACCATTCCATCATCGGAACGGATAAGTAGTATATAATTTATAATAATGGTGTAGGGCGACCTAAACCCTACTAGTGGTCGAGTAATCGACAATACTAAAATCGCATTGGAAACTTTTCCATAATACCAATGATGATTTGGGAATTGTAGGTTTATCGCCTTAGGTTAATTTTATAATATTAAGGTTGTTTAACTTATTATTATTAAATTGTTTGTGATATGCTGGTTGAGGTATTCTACTGCATGTGACGTTTATTTTGGTGTTTGAATATTTTATTGATTATTGTGTTATACATGATCTGCCTGGTTTGATAAATTGCTTAGTTGATTTTTAGCAAAGATATATGTTGCTCAGAGGCATTTTGTTTGGGTGAGAGCTTGAATATAAATTAGAGGTGCCTAGCCATTATTTTATAGAAGTGATGTGACATAGAATGTAGGTGGAGGTTATTAGGAAAGCTTGAGGCACTAGGTTGTTATTGATACGGGTCAGTGAGGTTCATATGTATTATTGTTCATAACCGTGTATTGGGAACACACGAGGTCCGAAGTTCTTGCGGGGGTGTCCCAATTTAGTTTTAGAATGTGCAGCTATAGTGTCATTACTTTGCTTGAGCATTCTCACCATGGATGAGGGTGTGCACCGGTTAATGGGGATGCATCACTTGGACGACTGACTAACATCCCTCAGCGGGCAAGGGATGTGTGATAGGATTGGTGGTGGCCACGTTAGCATAAAAGTTTAGTTGCATGAGATTGGGGGTAAAGGCAAGTATTGTGAATTCAAGATGATTGTTAATGATGAGTGTTGTTTGTCTGTGACCGTTATTATATTATATGCTATGAATCTTTTCGCTTATGATGATAGAACTGTTTCTTATCTCCCTATTTTCTGTATTTTCGTGTATGTCTACTTTTTTACGTTAGAAGACCTGGTGGAGGAATATGTTGTTGAAGAGTTGGATGGAACTCCGTATGAAACGGATGTTGCTGAGGAGTTGGATGGAACTCCGTTTGAACCGGATGCTAGAGAGCGAGCTACGAATGCTAACGATATAGTGTAGTAAGTTTAGAGCCAGTGAGTCTTAAAAGACGTTTTATTTTTCGCTAGTTATAAACAGTTTGTATAATTAAGTACCTGTGATGGATCCTACTTAGAGATACCCTAAACAGTGTTTTGGTAATATAATGAATAAACATGTGTGTATTTATATATTATAACGTTAGTGTGTTTAAATTCACAGAAGTTATATGTTTTATAATTAAGTTGTAATTTCTTCGTATTTTTTGATTATGTTTAACGTTAATTATGCGATTAAGTAAATAATTAATAAGGTTTTAATCTAATATTACAATGGGGCACAACGGAGTGTCTCAGTGGATGGATTGGAGCAGAGGTTGGCAACTGAAGTTATTTTAGTTACTATTGGAGGAGAGGTTTGAATGAAGCCGTTTGTGTGGCTTAACTCTGAAAACGTGCTTTGAGTGTTGGGAGCTCCTAAAAGGTCAAGGTTTGGATGTTTCGATTAGTTGGTTTTATAAAAGGTTAGTTTAGTTATATGCTTTTCTGTATTTTCAACTTTGTAGGGAGTAATATAGGGATAGTATTCTGTAATACTAATAAGGAGTTAATATTACTTTTATAGTTTATCTATCACTTTTGATTATCCTATTGTATTTGGGTCGGAGTATCCTAATGCTCTTCTTGAATACAATTTTGCTTATAAAAAGAAAAACTTATTCAGAGAGAGTCACAGTTTCAAAAGGAGAGGTTCAGTGGTGTGTGGGGGAGTTCGGCGACATGATTAGTGGCAAAGTCTTCCTAACAACGGACTTTGTTTTCTATATTTTATCTGCTATATTTCCCCCTTTCTTTTTGCAGGTGAACTCCTTTTAGGTTTTTTATGTGCTGCTGCTTGTGAATAAAGGGTGAGGCTAATGCATAGACGGAGAGAAACTGAGGGAGAGTTGAGCTGAGTGTGAGTGGAGTGAAACAAAAACAGAGGTCTGCGGTCGGTTGGAGTGAAAATTTGAGAGAGAGTAAAGTTTTTTACTATTTGTGGGACTTGAGCCAACTGCTCGTGTGGAGAGAAACATGTGTCAAGTGAGCTGTGAGTGTGGGAGTGCTGCCAGTGTGAGTCCCGTGCTAGAGGGTGCTGCTATAGGGAGGTTTATTTTGTGCTTATCCTATTCTCCTGCTGTTGTTACTTGTCCTTAGCCATATGGTTGAGTCTGCTATTAATAAAGAAGGCTTAGATGTGAGGAGGGTAAGCCTCTCTGTTTGCTTATCCAAAGGTGGTTTCTTAGAAGATTTATGGCAACAATTATTTTGGTACAATGGTGATCTTTGAGGTTCGATCTTTCACGCCTGGCTACTGTACAAAGTTCAATTATCCTGAGCCATAGGTGACTTGGTCTGCGGTTCTTTCTACACCGGTCCTTAACTCAAGTGTCAATACAAAACACTCAAAGTCTTATCGTCTGTGGTGCTGCACCTTGCGGTCAATTGTGAGAATTGGTTTAGAAACCAACTTCTGTTTTCTGTGTTGCGTCTTCCGTGTGTTCTCTGCAGCATTTGGGTTTTGAAACCTTTTGATTAGTGCGGATAGAGATCCTCTGTCTCACTTCCTAGTCATATTCTCTATCCCCACTAATTACAATCTGTTATTTAAAAGAATTAAATCATAATCGATTAATACTTATACACATTTTCAACTTTTGATTGGTAAGAGATACCGAGATACCATTTTTTAGGACAACAGATTTATATCCTTAGTGTTTGCTCTCTTTTGTGTTTGGGCTTTGCTTATTAGATTGATTGGAGGAACTATATCAAATCTCTCAAGTATTCGGTTGGGCTAGGTGGGTACACTACCCGATGGTTACTATCTTATATCAAAGGTCTTGATGTGTTTTGCCATTGCTGATCTTTTTTGGAGTCTCTGGAGCATGGAGTTTTGTTACTCTGCTGTGGTGTCAATTTATTTGGATGGCTGCGGTTTACAATTCTCAACTGCTCTGAGGAGTGCCGGAGGGTACATCTTAATCAGCCCCTAATTTTGTCTTGGATTGCTTGGCTTGTCTTGAATCTATATTGGAGTTGGAGACTAATCTACTAAGGTGTGCCATGCTGTGTCTCGCTGGGTTCTTGATGCCCACTAGTTTGCTGCGTTCCTTTTGATGTTGTATAGTGATCTCAGGAGCCATGTTCTTATTTTATGTTTCTTGGTTATCTATAGAATTCTTTTTTGGGTCTTGGGGGTAGGACTTTGTAATAGATATACCGTCTCTCTGCTTAGTAGTTTGGTTCCTCTCCTTCGATCTTCTCTCATGTATATGGGTTTGAATACCCCTTATACTCGTATTAATATATTTTTGCTTATAAAATAAAATAAAATAACGTTAACATGAGTGTTGTCTAAGGTGAACCACCCACCAAAGTGGTGCAGTGATGCACCACCCAAGTGGCACAATCTGGACCATCCAGATTGTCACTTGGTTTTCTTGACTTTTCAACAACTTTGGTATTGGTCAAACTCTCCAAATACTTAACTTGTTTGGTATTTGCAAATAAGTATATCATTTATTTGTATTTGCACCTAAGTATTTCCAAACTCATCACTATCCTTATCCCTACCCTAACCACCACTCAGATCCGGCACCGTCATCGGAAAACGAAGTAGCCTGATGGTGACTCTCCTAGCTGCTCTCTCAGCCTCTGTCTCTCTCTCTAATTGGAACCTTCACTCATGGCGTGAGAAACAGGGTTTGCTTTTGAATTTTCGTCCACCAGCAGCACCACCGGCACCCCTAGTGTTCGCCGCCGGCAACATCGCACACCCCTATCCAGCATCGCCCCTTCACCATATGCCCCTGTCACGTACGCCATGTTGTTTCCCTCGTGGCCGCAACCCTCGAACACCACTGTCCAGATCTATCGCGTCCGTTAGATCTACCGCGCGACCGTTGTTCCCTGCCTCCTAGCCGCCGTCGTGGTTCAGATTCGTCATCTCAGCATCACAAATCCATGGATTTGTAACCCAAATCTTGAATGGTAATGGTTGGGCAACACAGTGGAGAATACGAGGTATGCGATGGAGAAGACGAGGTGCGGTGGAAAAGATGAGGTGTGCAGCGATGAACACGTAGCTCGACAGTGACAGTGAATGGAAGGTGCAACGATCGTTTCTGGGTTAAGCTCGATTTTGAAAATCATAAATCTATTTGCCTTCACCTTCGTCTTGCTCATAAAGATGCTTCCTCGAAAAATCTGGAAAAAATGCATCTATGTTGCGTTTTTATGTGATTTGATTTTCTGGTTTTGTTGATTCCCCTTTCATTTGGGTTGTGCAAGTATTAAACATATCTGAGGATAGTGGTGGTGGTGGGAGGAGAAGCGTGTGGGATGGTGGTAGCCGGTGGTGGTGGATGGTGGCTGAGGGTGGGGTTGTCACCAGAGAAGGGATTGAGATTTAAGAAGGACTTATTTGCAAATACTTATTATTAAAATTAAAATGAAAATGCTATTTATACAAATACAAATATACTCAACCTATTTTTGCAAATACTAGAAGTGTAGTTATGGGCTTTGTCCATTTGACCAAGAAAATTTTGGTTGAAAAATCAACCAACCTAAGTGGCAATCTGGATGGTCTAGATTTGTCCACTTGAGTGGTGCACCACTACACCATTATGATGGTATAAGTATTAATGAGTTGTGATTTCATTTTATTAAGTGACAAATCGTAATTGGTGGGGGATAAAAAATGTGACAGAAAAATGAGACGGAGGATCTTCATCAGTATGTGACGTACCTTTCCACAGTAAACATACCCCGTTTTAGTGTCTGTGACTTTCTGTATGGTATTGTTGACTTCCAAAGAGGACCGCCAGACTTAAGCCTGATAACACTTTTATCCCCTTGCATGGTATATTAGACGTCTCTAGATTCAATATGGTTTTGTTGCTAAAACGATATCTGAGTATTTGTTCAGCGACGGATCTTGAGCGAAAAAATTGGGGGAGTCATTAAATACTATCTCAAATTATTCACTTAAAATTTATAATTACTAATACATAATTTTATTACTCAATTACGTAAAGTAAGTAAACGTCCAAATTGTGAAATCCTAGTTAGTGTTTGCTAATATTGCAATGGTGCAATGCACGCAAGGAAGATTAGAAAGCATGAAGCGAATACATAGAGGAAATAAAACATAGTTATAGTATGCCTAATTGTGTTGAGTAGAAAATAATACTCATTTTAACGAAGTCGTTTAACTATTTGAATATTTTTCAAATCAACATAATCTAATAATAATATTCAATAATAAAATATATGATGGTTTGTGAGTTTTACATGTAATATATGTGATATAAATTATTTTAAGGATATCATACATGATTTTCTTTATTTTTTTTATTTGGCAAAATACCTGATTTTTATTTAACTACTTGAATATTTTTAAATCAATATGGTCTAATAATAATGTTTCATAAAGTAAAATATATGATAGATTATGAATTTTACATATGATATATGTTACACAATTTTTTTAAAGGTGACATACATGATTTTTTACACAAAAAAAATTAAAGAAAAAATAAAATTGGGAGAAGCTGTGGCTCTCTCCCACCCCTTAAAAGATAAGCCCCTGATTGTGTTTACTGAATGTACTCACAAGTAATCCTAGCTTCTGCACCATCACTAATTTATAGGTGAGACTAGCTGATCCCTATGATGACGTTTGGTAACTGTAATGTTTATTCATAGGCAAACTATATTCATGGGAATCACATTTCCGGGCATAGACTTTTCTCACCCTCACACATAGGAATAGAGTTTTCCTAAGTTTAAAATTATCATTCACTAATTTTATTTCCGTGAATCTTTTATGCCCGGGAATAAATTTTTAAAACTTGTATCAAATATGAAAAACTTTTATTCCTATACCAATATTCCTGAAAATATTTTTTAAAAAAAACTTCTAACAAACGCTAATCATGTATTGTTATTCTTGCCCTTAAAATAAAGTAAGTCATATGTATTTAGGTCCACCCACTAGATAAGAAAGTGACCCGGCCCGAAAAATAGAACAAACTTGAACTCTATCCACTAGGGTTATGACGTTGGTAATTCAGGTTCTTGTGAAGCAGTGCTGCCTACAGGGCATGTAGCCGATTGATATAGGAATGTTGAAGTTCAAAGTATTACGTATAAATCGTACACATAACTTGTGGCTCATCTCAAAAATCATTGTTGGGAGTGATTCTTAGTTATATTTTTAATTGTGTTAAAAAAGTTATATTTTTAATATTGCAGTTGATGTTTAATGGATTTTATTGCTCTGATCATCACGTAAGGTTTTTTTCAAAGTGGGATATAATAACCATTTTTCTTATATTTTATTGAAATATCTAACAATAGAAAAGGAATATATGTAAAAAAGAAAAACAAATATCAATTCTAATATATCCATTTTGGATACAGATCACATGTCTCAATTTGATGTGTCACGTCATGTCCCCATCACTAATATCTTGTGACATATTTTATTATTTTTTATATTTCATAAATTTTTAACTTATGTATTGACAATATGTTATTAACGAGAACAAGATGTGCTATACTAATTTGGGACAGAAAATCTCTATCCATCAATTTTGTACTTTTATGATTCTTTCATGATAATGTAGGAATTACATTCCTTTTGGATTAGATAAAGATTATTCTTTATCAACTAAAGAATCAAATATCCATGAGTTATAAAAAGATATTTGAATTATGTAATTTTTTATATATACAAAAAGTTTAGACTGAGGAAATTATTCTTTTATTTTTAATATTTTAAATATTTTATTAATTTTTTACGTTTTTTAAAATTATTGTTTATAAAAACTAAATGAGGTTGAACATGGCATATGAGTCCACAAGGCAACCTCAAATCTAAGGGACTGAACATGGCACCGTGTCCATAGAGCATCCCTAAAAATAGAAAAGTTTAAATATTTTTGATTAATTATTTTAACATAAAACGGGATGCAAAAAAAAGGAAAATTAATTAAATGAGGTTGAACGTGGCACATGAGTCCACAGGGCAACCTCAAATATAAGGGACTGAACATGGCACCGTGTCCATAGAGCATCCCTAAAAATAGAAAAGTTTAATTTTTGATTAATTATTTTAACATAAAAAGGAGATACAAAAAGGGAAAATTTAGTTTTGGCCCGACAAGATGATTTATCTTGCTCCTACGTATTCCCGGGTGCGATGGGAAACTCAAAGCCACGTAGTTCTCTTAAAAAAGATTTGATTGGTTGGTTGATTTTAATTTTTGAAGAGAAAATTAAGAGTTAACAAGACGTTGCATCTCAGTTTACCCTATTTAAAAGAAGTTAATTTATTTGTATTTTTAGAGGCTTATGATCATTAAGTTATCACAACTCAGATATCCTAAAAAGATAAGGATTTGAATTTTTCTTAACAAAAAGGATTGTCATTTAGAGATAAAGGACTAAAATTATTTTTAAAAAGGATTTTTCATTTTTTTATTTTTTTAAAAAGGGTATTTTTCTAACACAAAAAAAAAGGAGCTGAAAATCTTTCTACTTTTTTTTAAGAGAATTTTTTTCTTTTTTGTTTTGTTTTAGCTTTGGCCCAAAAGCAGATAAAAGAAAAAAAAAGACTCACTAACACAAACAAACCAAAAGAAAGAAATCAGTAACTTAAAGAGTAAAATTCATCATGAGCCCAAAAGAAAAAAAAAAGAAGCCCAACCCCTTGTTAAATATCAGACCACCTACTAAAACAAAAAGAGGAAAATGAAAGAGTAACACAAAAACTTCAGGTTACCAACGTGCAGAGAGGGGACAAGGAGCTTGACAGGCACGGCCAACGTGCAGAGAGGGGACCAAGGAGCTTGACAGACACGTGATGAGGAGCGAGCGGTGCGACGGAAGTCGTGTGGTGGCTTACCAGCGGTAGGAGTTTGAGGCGCGACTGCTGGGCGAACTGGAGTGGTGGTGGTTCGGATCTATGTGGATCGACGCGGTAGAGAAGGATGACGCACTGGAGAAGGCCACTCGTTCCGGGGAGGAGAGCTTGGCCTGCGATGGTGGTCTTCCGGGCGGTTCGATCTGGGCAGAGGATGGTATGCGGTTGGGGTGGTTCGCGGTGGAGGTCGAAGTCGTGGTGGTGAGTGGCAGATCCGGTTTGCGAGTGGCAGATCGTGACGGAAGCGGAGGGAGGCGGGTCAAGAGGCAATGGTGGTGGCCTCCCGGATCTACTACACATCGATGGTTTGTGACTTTGTTTTATTGGTTTTTGTGTTTGATCTTGAGAGATGAAAGTTGAATCAGAGAAAGAGAAGTAAATTTGGGGAGAAGAGAGGATGGAGATGGGTGCTTGTTTCCCGGAACTATGAAGGCTCAAGGAAAGTGTAGAGAGTAGAGGAAAGACATGAAGGGAAAGGGAGGTGGAAGAAGAACGTGAATGTGAATCTGGTTTGCTTTGTTTTTTTCTGTTTTGTTATTGTTTCTTTTTTTTATCGAAAATAGAGGAAATAGGAAACGAAATTTTTGGTGTCTCCTCCCCCTCCCCCGTTTCTTCAGTGCCCTTTATATACTTTCTACTGTTGCAAGACTCCAAAACAGGACCCAATGTCCTCTGCCATGGTTGCAATGCAGGGTCCTTTTCACATTTCCAATCTTATCATTCTGCATTTTTTAGTTTTTCCTTGATGCTGCAAATTTCCTTGTTCATGTTGAGTATTTTTCCATTGATTCAGGTTTGACCCAGCATCAGAGCATCCTATTTTTCCTTTTATGTGCTTAAAACTTGAAGCCATTTTTGATGCAAAATGCTTAACACTGTCATTGCTCTTTTGGTTGCTGAAATGCATTAAGGAATTTTGGCTTATCCTCTTGGCCCTTACTACAATTCTGCAGATCTACCTTTCCTTTTTATCTTTTTTTTTTGTTTTTGTTTTTTTTTGTTTCATATTATTTATTTATTTTATTTTTTATTATATATATATATATATATATATATATATATATTTTAATAAAAGAAGTCAGCTCTTTTTGTTTGAGATGGGATGATGTGAGTGGATTGGGCTAAAAGAGATGGGTCAAATAATGGATATATTTTTTCAGTTTTCTCTACAGATTTTTATTCATAATTTTTTTATTTTCTCATTTTTTTTCTTAAATAATAATAATAATAATAAGAGGAGGAAATACCCGGACAAAATTAGGTATTCACAGCTGCCCCTCTTTACTTGTTTCTTATTAGATAATAGGTATAATCATAGTTAACCTATTATCGTTATAAGAAACGAGTAAAGACATGAACTCCAATTTTGTTCGTGGTACACTGACAAGCAAAATGACCTATGACTACAAAATAATTTCCTGTAAACAACCCGGGGGTTGGATTGCCCACTGAGGTTTACACACAAAATTGCAAGCGATTGTATGCCGAGTTTAAAAAATAAAGATAAAGAGCTTACGGGGCGGGTCGCCCGTCGGAAGCTCGAACGGAAAGATAAAAGAGCTTACGGGGTGGATTTCCCGTGAGAAGCTCGAACAGAAAGATAAATGAGCATACGGGGTGGATTGCCCGTGAGAAGCTCGAAAAGAAAGATAAATGAGCCTACGGGGTGGATTTCCCGTCAGAAGCTCGAACTGAAAGATAAAAGAGCTTACGGGGTGGATTACCCGTCAGAAGCTCGAACTGAAAGATAAATGAGCCTACGAGGTGGATTGAAAGATAAAAGAGCCTACGGGGTGGATTGCCCGTCAGAAGCTCGAACTGAAAGATAAATGAGCCTACGGGGTGGATTGCCCGTCAGAAGCTCGAACTGAAAGATAAAAGAGCTTACGGGGTGGATTGCCCGTCAGAAGCTCGAACTGAAAGATAAAAGAGCTTACGGGGTGGATTGCCCGTGAGAAGCTCGAACTGAAAGATAAAAGAGCCTACGGGGTGGATTGCCCGTCAGAAGCTCGAACTGAAAGATAAATGAGCCTACGGGGTGGATTGCCCGTCAGAAGCTCGAACTGAAAGATAAATGAGCCTACGGGGTGGATTGCCCGTCAGAAGCTCGAACTGAAAGATAAAAGAGTCTACGGGGTGGATTGCCCGTCAGAAGCTCGAACTGAAGATAAAAGGGCTTACGGGGTGGATTGCCCGTTAGAAGCTCAAACAGAAAATAAAAGAGCTTACGGGGTGGATTGCCCGTGAGAAGCTCGAACTGAAAGATAAAAAGCTTGTGAGGCCATATAGACAAATGCAATATATGAATGTAGATTTTGCTCACTGATGGAATGACAATGCGAAAACTCAAATAACTAGTTTTCAATTTACAGAAAGAATGATGATGATGAGAACCCTTATTAATTTTGGGCATGATGCAAAAGATTGATGATAGATTATTTCTTCTTTGCTATTTCTTTCATTATTGGATCCTTGACCCCCTAAAGGCATCAATCACAGTCAGTCTTGAGGATGAACTAAAACAAGGCCCATCTTATCTGGGAGAGATATCTTGCACTTTTATCCCCTGATGATTAGATGTTCTTGATGATAATTATCTCGATGGTTGAGTCTCAGTATTCCTTCCTTTCTTCGATGCCCTTTATAGGGGAAGCATCGTGCCCCCCAAGACCTTTTGAGGCTTTCTAAGGAATTCTAACTGCTTAAAAAAAACATTACTTGTTTCACGTTTCAGTATATACTTATCAGGATGAATGCACACACACAAATGACAAAAGTTAAGAGGAAAGGACTAAGGTAGCGAAATAAAGTAAAGGAAGTCAATGTCATTATATTTGGATTGAAAAAGGTGTACAAAGCATAAGTTGCAAAACGTTGCGGAGTAGATTCACATCTCCTCAAGTGATGTCTCTTTCAATGACTAATTTTAGTATCCCTCATACAATCTTGACTGCTCATTAATTGGCTTCAGAGATGTTGTCTGCCCCAATCTTCATATATCCAACCTACGGACTGCCCCAGTTCATCGGCTTGACGACACTTCCATTGTTATATTTTTTTATTTTATTTTTTTGAACCCTAACTTTTGCCTAGACCGCCTTTTCAGGTTTTCAGTCTAGCGGGTTGCTCTAACTTTTGCCTAGACTGTCTTTTCAGATTTTCAGTCTAGCGAGCCTTTTCTCTTTTCATTTTTCATTTTTCATTTTTCTTTTCTTTTCTTATTCTTCTTGGGAAGTGTGTTCAAGCATAATACTTTTTTACTGCATCCGAGTTCACAGGGAGCGGTAGGTCTTCCCCATCCATCCTGGTGAGAATTAAAGCTCCTCCAGAGAAGGCCTTTTTCACAACGTAAGGTCCTTCGTAGTTCGGAGTCCATTTCCCTCGATGATCCTTTTGGATTGGTAGAATCTTCTTGAGCACCAGGTCACCCTCCCGAAACTGTCGTGGGCGTACCTTCTTCTCATAAGCTCTCATCAACCTTCTCTGGTATAATTGGCCGTGACACAACGCCCCTAATCTCTTCTCTTCAATGAGGTTCAATTGGTCTAGTCGATCCTGGACCCACTCAGCTTCTTCTAATTCTGCTTCTCTCAGTACTCTTAATGAGGGGATCTCTACTTCAATTGGGAGCACTGCCTCCATCCCATAAACTAAAGAATATGGCGTTGCCCCTGTCGAGGTGCGAATAGAGGTACGATAGCCGTGTAAAGCAAAAGGTAACATCTCGTGCCAATCCTTATACGTCACCACCATCTTTTGGACAATCTTCTTGATATTTTTATTAGCGGCCTCAACTGCCCCGTTCATCTTTGGGCGGTACGGAGAGGAATTATGATGCTTTATCTTGAAATTTTCGCACATCTCCTTCATCATCTTATTGTTCAAATTGGTCGCATTATCAGTGATAATTTCACTCGGCAACCCATAACGACAAATTAACTCTCTTTTGACAAATCTGATCACGACATTCCTGGTCACATTGGAATATGATGCAGCCTCCACCCACTTGGTGAAATAATCGATGGCAACAAGAATGAAGCGATGTCCATTTGAGGCTTTTGGTTCGATGGGCCCGATCACATCCATTCCCCACATTGAGAACGGCCAGGGTGCCGACATGACATTCAAGGGAGCTGGCGGCGCATGAACCTTATCAGCATATATTTGACACTTATGGCACTTCTTCGCATAATTAAAGCAATCAGCCTCCATTGTCAACCAATATTGGCCAGTCCTCAAGATTTTCTTGGCCATTGCATGACCGCTCGCATGTGTTCCAAAAGGTCCTTCATGTACCTCCTCAACTATCAGTTTAGCTTCTTTTGCGTCAACGCACCTCAACAACACCAAGTCATGGTTTCTTTTGTAGAGAATATCTCCATCTAAATAGAAACCCATTGCAAGTCTTCTTAGAGTTCTTTTGTCATTTTCCGAAGCACCCGGAGGGTATTCCCTTCTTTGGATGAAACATTTGATGTCATGGTACCACGGTTTTTGATCAGACTCTTCCTCTATCACTTGACAATATGCAGGATGATCACGACTTTCCATTTGATGAGTGGTAGGTTCCTCTCGTCACTTACTTTGAACATTGAGGACAAGGTAGACAGCGCGTCAGCTAATTGGTTATCTTCTCGGGGAATATGGTGAAATGTGACTTCGTCAAACTGCTCAATCAAACCTTTGATGTAATCATGGTACGGAATTAACTTGGTATCTCGGGTTTCCCATTCCCCTCTTAGCTGGTGGATGACTAATGCAGAGTCCCCATATACCTCCAGTCTCCTTGCTTTTGCCTCTATTGCTGCTAAAATCCCTAGTGCACAAGCTTCATATTCGGCTATGTTGTTTGTACAATCGAAGCAGAGCCTCGCAGTGACAGGGAAATAATCATTTTCTGGTGAGATTAAGATTGCCCCGATTCCGTGCCCCAATGCATTAGAAGCTCCGTCAAATAACAAAGTTCACTTTTCTTTTTCCGGTGATTGCTCGCGATCAAACAAAGCCATTATATCTTCATCTGGAAAATCACATTGCATCGATCCATAATCTTCTACCGGCTGATTGGCTAGATATTCTGCAAGAGCACTCCCTTTTATTGCTTTTTGGGTGACATAGACAATGTCATATTCTGATAGCAGGACTTGCCAGCGAGCAATTCTTCCAGTTAGAGCAGGCTTATCAAAGATATACTTGATTGGATCCATTTTGGACACCAACCAGGTAGTATAACACAACATGTAATGCCTCAAACGGCGAGCCGCCCATGCTAAAGCACAGCAAGTGTGTTCTAGCAATGAGTAGTTGGCTTCACAGCTGGTGAACTTCTTGCTTAGATAATAAATGGCATGTTCCTTTCTTCCCGACTCATCGTGCTGCCCCAGTATGCAACCCATATATCCATCTAGCACAGTCAAATACATGATGAGAGGTCTTCCCGGCACTGGGGGAACCAAAACTGGAGGCTCTTGTAGGTATTGTTTGATCTTCTCAAAGGCGTTTTGACAATCTTCATTCCATGTCACAGCTTGATTTTTGCGCAACAATTTAAAGATTGGTTCACATGTCGCGGTTAGTTGGGAGATGAACCAGGCAATGTAGTTCAATCTTCCTAAAAACCCACGAACTTCCTTCTCCGTTCGAGGTGCTAGCATGTCGATGATTGCTCGAACCTTTTCAGGATCAACCTCTATTCCTCTTTGACTAACGATGAACCCCAGAAGCTTGCCTGATTTCACTCCAAAAGTGCATTTGGATGGATTCAGACGGAGCTTAAACTTTCTTAATCGCTCAAAGAGTTTTTGCAGATTATCAACATGGTCATCTTCGGATCTGGACTTAGCGATCATGTCATCTACGTAAACTTCTATCTCCTTATGCATCATATCATGGAATAAAGCCACCATAGCCCGCTGATATGTTGCCCCAGCATTTTTCAAGCCAAAGGGCATAACCTTATAGCAAAAGGTTCCCCACAAAGTGACAAATGTAGTTTTCTCCATATCCTCAGGTGCCATCTTGATCTGATTATATCCCGAGAAACCATCCATGAAAGAGAATAATGCATGTTGAGCAGTATTATCTACAAGAACATCAATGTGAGGCAAAGGAAAGTCATCTTTTGGGCTAGCTCTGTTCAGATCTCGATAGTCAACACACATTCGAACTTTTCCATCTTTCTTGGGAACAGGAACAATGTTAGCAACCCATTGAGGGTACTTTACAACTTCTAGGAAACCTGCATCCAGTTGTTTCTTGACCTCCTCCTTGATCTTTAAGGACATTTCCGCTTTCATCCTTCGTAGCTTCTGCTTTACTGGAGGACACTCCGGTTTTAATGGCAATTTGTGTTCTGCTACACTGGGGTCTAACCCTGGCATGTCTTGGTAGGACCATGCGAAAACATCTTTGTAATCTGTCAACAACCTGATCAACCTGTTCCGCTCCTTTTCTTTCAGGGAAAGGCCAATCTTGACCTCTTTTTTATCATCTTTGGTTCCCAAATTGATTAGCTCACTCGGCTCTTCATGGGGGCGAATTTCCCTGGCTTCTTGTTCTACCAATCTCAAAAGTTCAGGGGGAACTTCCCCGTCATCATCAACAACCTCCTCAGCATGATCAACGGAATAGTCAAAATTGTATGATGAGTTACTAACACTGTCGTTTTCAAGAGAGTCACTTTTAGATCTGCATTTTGGTAATTATCAGGGAAAGATGAATATAGGTTAAAGACGTGAGACTGCATTTATTGGTGAGGGATGGTGAACAAAAACGAAAGTAAAAAAAAAGAGATATAACAACACAAAGATACTGAATGCATGCATTTATTGATAAGTCATACTGAAGCAGAAACAAGTAAGCCCATTACAACAAAATTCCTAAAGCCTTGGGCAGAGCTAAAGGATAAGCATTACAGAATTACTTTGAAAAGGACTCTATGGTCTTGGGGAACTCAATGACCTCCCAATTGTTGAGCTCTGTATCCGGAGAGCATGGATACACTAGATTGATACCATGATCGGCAGGATAATCGTTTTCGATAGCTGCTGCTTGGTCTAGGAATGCAAACCCTACGCTTCGGAAGCTCTGTCGAATGTCACAGATGGGAACCCTTTCAGCCTCGTATCCACGATTTTCCAGCCGAGCCAACCTCTTTCTTTTCTTCTCTTCTATCACCCTCATCTTGTCGGCCTTAGTGGGTTTGTATCCCAACCCAAACCTATCCCTGTTCTCAGTGAGCATGAGGATGTCAGCGACACCTTGGCTATTATTCCCCAGACCGCTTCCAGGTTGGTATCCTCCTTGAAGCATAACCTTGGCCATCATGATGGATGCTTTGGATGACCGAGGTTTCAAGAGTGGAGCTCCCTCCCCAACATAAGTGGCATTGGCAATTTCAAGTGATTGGAAGGCGGTCTCGAGAGCTTCCTCGGCAGCTTCAATATAAGGGGTTGTTGATGGCTTGCTTACTAACAGATCCTCCTCTCCAGAGACAATTATCAGTTTACAATCAACAATGAACTTCACCTTCTGGTGCAATGTGGAAGGTACAGCTCCAGACGAATGGATCCATGGTCGTCCTAGGAGACAACTGTATGTTGGTGTGATGTCCATTACTTGGAAAAGTACTTCAAAGGTGCAGGGGCCAATCTGAATGGGCAATTCAATTTCTCCCATGACTTCCCTTCGGGTGCCGTCGAAAGCTCTTACAATCATTGTGCTTGGCTTCATATGAGTTCCATCGAAAGACAACTTCGCCAGTGTTGACTTTGGCATTACATTCAAAGAAGAGCCATTATCAATGAGAACCCTGGCCATGACATGGTCTCGGCACTTCACAGAAATGTGCAAGGCCTTGTTGTGCCCCATACCTTCGGCTGGTATTTCATCATCGGTGAAAGTGACATAATTATCAGCAACTATGTTACCTACAATGTTATCGAGCTTATCAACTGTGATGTCATGGGAGACATGCGCTTGATTCAACACCTTCATCAGTACTCTTTTGTGTGGCTCTGAGTTCATTAATAGAGACAAAAGAGATATCCGAGCCGGAGTCCGATTTAACTGATCCACAACCCTATATTCACTCTGCTTGATGAACTTCAAGAATTCGCCTACCTCCTCATCAGATACACCCTTTTTATTCTCACCCCCGTTTGCTTCCTTGTCATCTAGGATTTCTTTCACCTTCTCTTTCCCTTTGTGATCCTTTCCTTCCTTTTCTATTTCCCCTTTTCGCAATACCTCTGTAGTGTAAATGCGACCACTCCTAGTCATTCCGCCAATTCCTGAAATGTTGGTGACCACAGTAGTCCCGTTGGAAGGATTGGGTTGGACCTGCATCTCATACTTCCATGGTACCGCTTTGGTGTCCTTGTAAGGGAAAGGACTTGGAACTCGGATGACGATTGGTGTTGGCCCACTTGGAACCGGCAAAGGTTTCTTCTCGGTATAGTATATCATCACTGGTTTCGGAGTGACTTGCTCAGGAACTAGCCGAGAATTAACCACAACAGTAAAAGGGGTTATCTTAATTGGGGTTGGGGAAGTTGTAGATTCAGCAACCATATTAATGGCACATTCATTTGATCCACAACCAATTAAGATAATCTTCATATCCATTAACTGCTGCACGACTTGCCGAAACTCTGAACAGTTTTCAATCGAATGCCCCATGTTTCCATCAAAGTCACACCTTATCTCTCCATCGAGAGCTTTTTCTTCCGTGGCCGGGATTTGGATTAATCCACATTTGCACATCTCTCTAAAAACAACTCTCATAGGAGTCCTAACATCGGCCACTTTACTCTTTAGAGTATGTTCCAAGAAGCTCTCAATGGCATTGACCCCCGAACTCCCATGATTTGGCATAGGACCCTGTGCCACATTTGGAGCATCCTTCAAAGCTCAACCATTTGGCATTAATCAGGTCTTGGACCTTAAACTTCAAAGCTTTACAACTCTCGGTGGAATGTCCTGTGGCCCCATCGTGATATTCACATTGAGCATTTGGGTCATACCACTTTGGATAAGGAGGGTCTAGTGGTCTTGTCGGGATAGGAGTTAGTACGGATTTGCTCACAAGTTGGCGGAATAGTTCGGTGTAGGTCATGGGTATTGGGTCAAAACGCACTGGCTTTCTTTCCGGGTTATATGGTGGTCTTGTTTGGCTGGTGATTGGGTTTGGATTTAGAGGCTGGACGATTTGAGGTGGCATGGTGGGGGTGTGTTTGAGGTGAGAAGGGTATGATGGCTCGGTAGGGAGCCATTTGTTGAGGGTTTGGAAATTGCGAGGTTGCGGCGATGTATGGCTGCTTGGCTTGGTGATATGGAGGTGGTTGGTAATATGGGGCGTATTGGGCATGGAAGGCGGGTGTTTGGTTTGGTCTCCATTGGTTCGGTTTTTCTTGTTCCAAGGTTACTGCATGTGCCTCTCCCTCCTTCTTTTTCACGAATGGGGTTTTCTTTGGGCCGTTCCCTCATCAAGTCTCGACGATCTTGCCATTCCTCATTCCACTTTCAATTCTCGCCGATGATGACCATGTCGAGAAAAATTTGATGACACACTCCCAATCATCCTATCATAGAAAGGCGACTGAAGTGTATCAATGAACATTGCTACGATTTCTTTCTCGGCTAAGGGAGGCTCCACCTGAGCAGCCAGTTCCCTCCATCGTTGCGCGTATTCTTTGAAAGTCTCTACATCCCTTTTTGACATATTTTGGAGTTGCATCCTATCGGGAGCCATGTCAACATTGTACTTGTACTGCTTCAGGAATGCATCTGTTAGATCTTTGAAGGATCGGATGTCTGCCTGCTCGAGATGCGTATACCAATTTGAAGCTGCCCCGGTCAAGCTGTCTTGGAAGAAGTGAATCAAGAGTTTATCATCTCGGGCATGTGACGCCATCTTCCTCACATACATGGTCAAATGGTTCTTGGGACAAGTGGTTCCCCGATATTTGTCAAAATCAGGCACCTTAAATTTCGGCGGAATTACAACATTTGGCACCAGACATAGTTCCGAGGCGTCCCGAAGACCATAACTATTTGCCCCTTCGATGGCCCGCAATCTTTCCTCTAGTACTTCCAGCTTTTCTTTAGTAGGAATCCCCCAGGTGATTCACGGAGCTTCACCGTACATACTATGGGGAAATGAATATGGCATGGAGGAGGAACCGAAGTTTGGCATCATTTGAGCCCCCTGGGGTCCATAATGTAGGGTGTATTGTGGGGGCCTTGGATTGACAGATGGTGTCACTATCGGGGTGTTACCATCTGTAGGGTTGGCATTCTGTGCTTGCGGTATTTCAACAGTATTGGTGGGAATTTGTGCTTGAGTGATGTGTTCGGAGCTCTGAATACCATCTTGTGGACTGGGGGCTGTTGGTGGTACAAACCCACGTGGCAAACCGTATGGGGGATTGTTCGGGTCAAATGAAAAATGAGTTGGGTTGAGAGGCATCATGGCCCCTGGTTGGTTGAAGCCTTGAATAGGAATCTGAGAAAAACCGGGCGGGATGAGAGGTGTGGCTGGCTGTCCTTCGTTCGAGGCTGGAGGGTTCTCCTCTGTGTTCTTCTCCTTTTGCATTTCTTGTAGGATCTCCATCATCTTAGCCATCTGATCTTTGATTTGACTGACTTCATCCCTGATCACTTGAACTTCTTCTAGTTCATCCGCCATGGCTCTTGCCTGTGATTGAGTGCGATAAGGGTGTCTTGGAGCAATTGTTCAAAAAACCACACTGTTTTATTTAATAAAAGAAAGAATAAATGAATAAAATCAAAAGAAAGAGCATAAACCAATTAAACTCCATTTTTGACAGGAAGACCGTCGCATATACTTATAGCAAGAATACTCATCCTGCAATCAAATCTAGTGGTATAATTCCCTCTAGCTTGACTGCAGTTGATGTCGAGTCCAAGGGAGAATTCACTCCTCGATAGACCACATCTTGTACTAGCAATGTTATTGTTTGATGATACCCATATTTTTACGCGGAAAACACATCGTTTTTAGGGTAAAAATATAGTTGATGAAGTATCTAAGGGAGAATTCACTCCTCGACAGATATCATCTGGAAAAAGAGAGAGCATTCCACAAAAATTGATGAAAACTTCTATTTCATTGGATGGATGTTGCAATACAAACATGAGTCTTTGGTCAACTAGAAAAACAATACATCGAGAGTTTTCATATTTCTAACCCATCTTTGGGGACCTCAAAATACTATGCCAAGAGCTTCATCTTCTTTTTCCTGAATCCCTTTGCAAGCTTCCCAAAATGCTTGAAGAACTCAGTCACCTCCGGTGGTACTTGGAGGAAAGGGTTCTTGTAGACCTGAATTGATACTTCTTCAAATCGATCCACCAACTGGGAAGTATGATATTGAATTCTACCAATCATGTCTTCATATTTTCTTCTCCATGCTTCCCTTTCATAGATCACATCCCTTACAACCAATTTCCATCCCTTTACCCATTCTGCGTGACGTTGAGCTTCTCCTCTTTCATTTTCTTGCATTTTGGTCCTGAGCCAATTTTCCCTTTCATTAGCTTCTGTTAATAATTGACGATATCTGGCAGCTTCGTTCCATCCTCGATCAGAGTGAAGTTCGGTCTGGGCCAAGGATTCTTGTAGAGATCCAACTCTCTCCTTTAATATCTGTATTGTTTCGACATGAATCCCTACGTCCCACTCAAGCTCTTCTTTCTTCTTCAGAATTCTGACTAGCGTGTTTTCTTGACACTCCACCTTTGCTTGCAACTCTTGGATCACTGCTTCTTTTTCTTTTCTTGCCCTTTTCATGCGACTTGGGGCTTCGTAGGAATCGGCACATTCACTTCTCAAATTCTCGATCTGTAAATTCAGTTTTTGCACCTGGCTTTGGAGCTTGACGATAGTTACTTCTGCAACTTGGTTCTTTTCATCCAAAACCCCCATCTGAGCTTTTAGAATTTCAATTTTTTTCAGCATTTGATCTTCTGTAAGAGGATTGTTTTCAGCACTGGGTGGGGGTTCCGGTTTTGAAGGACACCCCCTTCTTGCCTCTCTCCATGCTTCATATCTTTTTGTTCGAGCTATGATCCGCCTTCCTAACTCATCACGCCCTTTTATGTGAATATTGTTCCATGCTGACCTTATTGCCATTGTCTGACTCTTGATGCTTTCACATTCTTGATATAGGAAATATGCTCCACCCCAGACTCTTTTGGGGGTTCATCTTGTGTCCACCTGAGTTGGCACATTACTAGAGCCGGTGAATATGACACACATCCTCTGGGTCCCATCAATGGGACATTCGAGAAACCTCCACAACTGAATATAACGGAATCCCCATTGTACCATGGGCACATCCATCTAAATGAACGTGAGTCGACCTGATCAAACTCTTGTTTCCATTCATATAGTTTGCGTGACTTTAGCGGCATGCGAATGAATCCTTTCAACGGGTCATCCGTTCTATCAATTTTGTTTCCAGCATACAAGTGAGTCATAATCCAAACATATAACATTGGTGCACAGCACCGCAACTTTCCTTGTTGATTCTGATGACAAACTTGTAGTGAGAGAAAAGTCTCAGCTAGGATAGCAGGGACTAAATTCACCCCATATTCCTCAACTCTGTAGAAGACGTCCATGGCTGATCGATCAATCACATCCGGAATAAAGGGAAAAAGCACCAGCCCATAGATGAGGAGAGCCAACAACCTATTAAAAAGAACCCATCGTTGTTGTTGAGCCAACTCCCTAAGATAACCTTCCAAGAATCGCCTCTTCAAGCACGTAGTGTTTCCTTTTTCCACTTTATCCAATTGTTCCGGTTTAAGTTCCAACAGACTTGATATCTTCCCATCTGCCACATATTGTCCATAATACAAATAGACACGTGATTCCTTTTGGATAGGCAGTCTCAGCATGTAAGCATACTCCTCTATGGTGGGAGTTACATCTAGGTCAGGCAATTCAAAACATCTCAAAGTTGAGTTCCAATACTGAGCGAAGGCACTTAGAGCGGGGGCATCCACCGGAATACGTAATAGATCTAGTATCCTCCCATACTTGTTGTTAAAGTTCGAACGTGCCTTTTCTGACATTTGTTGACTAATTTCCCATAAGCTCTGAACATCATTGAGTGTCACGTCGATCTTGATGCTCTTATTGGAACTGCTTGCATTGCTAGTACTCTTTCCGACGCTTGGTCCTTCCATTCTTTGCTATAAGATTAATACTAAGGTCTTCCTGTCAAGAAACACAAATAAAGAAAAAATTAGAAATAAAACACACCAAAAAAAATGCCCTACATGCTTCATGTTGCATGAACCCCAGTAGGGTTGGGAACCCTATGTTGGGTATGCTGTCAATGCACTACCTTCACTATGACACGCCGCTTATTAGAAGTGCAATAATATTCGAACATGTCATTCGGGCTTGGAGCGACGATGTGTCGCCCCCTTTTCCTTTTTTTTTTCTTTTTTGAAAACTTCATAATAAATATGTATGTGCATGGCAATTTATGTTTATGATGCCAGAAAAAAATGGAGAGAGAGAGAAAGTATGCTCCCTTTGTCCTAAATTGGGTAAAACTTAGGGTTGGACAAACCTGAGGTAATGACTCTAAACAGGTTGGCTACTAAGTTTGCTCTATCAGTGAAAATTAGGTAGGGTCTAGACTTCTAAAAGCCATGATTCCCAGATTGCCCTTATCTCGAAAGGTAAGGATCCGATATATTCATGAATCTAGTCACAAGTAGGGATAAACCCTCTCAATATGACCATCCCATGATATCGAGTACAACCTGAGTGGTGAATCAACAAATGTCAGGGAGGTACGAGACCTCTTCAATGACAATGTCGAGACACCGCCTAATCCTTGAGTTTTGAGCAAGCTCGGGTATAGAGCCAAAAGTGTGTGCAAGTTGTGATAGTGATGTGTGTGATGGGAGCACACAAACCTTCACAAAAACCTACTAAAATAAAACTACCCCAAGCCTGCAAAAGGGAACAAACAACACAAATACAAAAGTTCTCTACCCTAAGGTTGCAAGAATATACAAAAGCAGTTATGGAAGCATTAAAAAAAAAAAAGGGTAAAACAAATATTTTCAAAGCTGTTTTTTTAAAAAAAAAAAAAAAAAGAAGAGAAAAAAAATAAAAAATAAAAAAAAAAAAAATAAAATAAAATAAAATAAAATTTGCACAACCAACTATGATAGGCCTGACTCTCAAAGTCGTCCCCAGTGGAGTCGCCAACTGTCGTGACCGTCCCGTCCGGGAGGCACGAAAAATGGATAAAAACAGAGGAGTCGCTACCAATATTTTATTTGGGAAAACCATTTATTTTAAGGAAAACTGGTCTAAAAAAGAGAGAGATGAGTTCGGGAGTCGGTTACGAGTAGGGAAGGTATTAGCACCCTACGTCGCCCGTTTAAAAACGGTACCTCAAGTTAATTATGCAAAAATCATTTTAATAACCTCTTAAATATTTATTTTACCCCAAAAATTATTTACAAGAAAGAATTATTCTTTTATTTTTAATATTTTAAATATTTTATTAATTTTTTACGTTTTTTAAAATTATTGTTTATAAAAACTAAATGAGGTTGAACATGACACATGAGTCCACAAGGCAACCTCAAATCTAAGGGACTGAACATGGCACCGTGTCCATAGAGCATCCCTAAAAATAGAAAAGTTTAAATATTTTTGATTAATTATTTTAACATAAAACGGGATGCAAAAAAAAAGGAAAATTAATTAAATGAGGTTGAACGTGGCACATGAGTCCACAGGGCAACCTCAAATATAAGGGACTGAACATGGCACCGTGTCCATAGAGCATCCCTAAAAATAGAAAAGTTTAATTTTTGATTAATTATTTTAACATAAAAAGGAGATACAAAAAGGGAAAATTTAGTTTTGCCCCGACAAGATGATTTATCTTGCTCCTACGTATTCCCGGGTGCGATGGGAAACTCAAAGCCACGTAGTTCTCTTAAAAAAGATTTGATTGGTTGGTTGATTTTAATTTTTGAAGAGAAAATTAAGAGTTAACAAGACGTTGCATCTCAGTTTACCCTGTTTAAAAGAAGTTAATTTATTTTTATTTTTAGAGGCTTATGATCATCAAGTTATCACAACTCAGATATCCTAAAAAGATAAGGATTTGAATTTTTCTTAACAAAAAGGATTGTCATTTAGAGATAAAGGACTAAAATTATTTTTAAAAAGGATTTTTCATATTTTTTATTTTTTTAAAAAGGGTATTTTTCTAACACAAAAAAAAGGAGCTGAAAATCTTTCTACTTTTTTTTTAAGAGAATTTTTTCTTTTTTGTTTTGTTTTAGCTTTGGCCCAAAAGCAGATAAAAGAAAAAAAAAGACTCACTAACACAAACAAACCAAAAGAAAGAAATCAGTAACTTAAAGAGTAAAATTCATCATGAGCACAAAATAAAAAAAAAAGAAGCCCAACCCCTTGTTAAATATCAGACCACCTACTAAAACAAAAAGAGGAAAATGAAAGAGTAACACAAAAACTTCAGGTTACCAACGTGCAGAGAGGGGACAAGGAGCTTGACAGACACGGCCAACGTGCAGAGAGGGGACCAAGGAGCTTGACAGACACGTGATGAGGAGCGAGCGGTGCGACGGAAGTCGTGTGGTGGCTTACCAGCGGTAGGAGTTTGAGGCGCGCGGCTTGGGCTAACCTGGAGTGGTGGTGGTTCGGATCTATGTGGATTGACGCGGTAGAGAAGGATGACGCACTGGAGAAGGCCACTCGTTCCGGGGAGGAGAGCTTGGCCTGCGATGGTGGTCTTCCGGGCGGTTCGATCTGGGCAGAGGATGGTATGCGGTTGTGGTGGTTCGCGGTGGAGGTCGAAGTCGTGGTGGCGAGTGGCAGATCCGGTTTGCGAGTGGCAGATCGTGACGGAAGCGGAGGGAGGCGGGTCAAGAGGCAATGGTGGTGGCCTCCCGGATCTACTCGCTGTTACTGATGGTTTGGGACTTTGTTTTATTGGGTTTTGAGTTTGAACTTGAGAGATGAAAGTTGAATCAGAGAAAGAGAAGAAAATTGGGGGAGAAGAGAGGATGGAGATGGGTGCTGTTTCTGGAACTATGAAGGCTCAAGGAAAGTGTAGAGAGTAGAGGAAAGACATGAAGGGAAAGGGAGGTGGAAGAAGAACGTGAATGTGAATCTGGTTTGCTTTGTTTTTTTCTGTTTTGTTATTGTTTCTTTTTTTTATCGAAAATAGAGGAAATAGGAAACGAAATTTTTGGTGTCTCCTCCCCCTCCCCCGTTTCTTCAGTGCCCTTTATATACTTTCTACTGTTGCAAGACTCCAAAACAGGACCCAATGTCCTCTGCCATGGTTGCAATGCAGGGTCCTTTTCACATTTCCAATCTTATCATTCTGCATTTTTTAGTTTTTCCTTGATGCTGCAAATTTCCTTGTTCATGTTGAGTATTTTTCCATTGATTCAGGTTTGACCCAGCATCAGAGCATCCTATTTTTCCTTTTATGTGCTTAAAACTTGAAGCCATTTTTGATGCAAAATGCTTAACACTGTCATTGCTCTTTTGGTTGCTGAAATGCATTAAGGAATTTTGGCTTATCCTCTTGGCCCTTACTACAATTCTGCAGATCTACCTTGCCTTTTTATCTTTTTTTTTGTTTTTGTTTTTTTTGTTTCATATTATTTATTTATTTTATTTTTTATTATTTATATATATATATATTTTTTTTTAATAAAAGAAGTCAGCTCTTTTTGTTTGAGATGGGATGATGTGAGTGGATTGGGCTAAAAGAGATGGGCCAAATAATGGATATATTTTTTCAGTTTTCTCTACAGATTTTTATTCATTATTTTTTTATTTTCTCATTTTTTTCTTAAATAATAATAATAATAATAATAATAAGAGGAGGAAATACCCGGACAAAATTAGGTATTCACAAAAATTAAGACGTTTGAATACATTACTATATAAGTGCTTATAAACATTTTAAAATAAAAACTAAAATTTGGATCAACAACAATCGCAACCGGATCCGTCCAGCCGTAACCACCGCTGTTCCGCAAGATCACGACGAACACCACGACAGATCCACGACGCAGCTCCACATGGACCACCACAAGTCAGGTCGCCTCCACCGTACAGATCGAACCTCCTCCGTTCCTTCGCTGTCGCACCAAGCATCGATTCAAAACCACCTCGCTCCGACGTTCCTCGTGCACGATGGGAGGCTGACCGCGCACGACAGAGCTCGCAGGTGGAAGGCGGTGCTCGGAGGGCGGAGCTCGGAGGTTGCGCTAGGGCTCCTCTAGGTCGCACTGCTTAACAAAGAAGGAGGAGCGTCATGTTCTCTCTGATCGAAGGAGTAGAAGAAATAACAAGGAAAAAAGAAAGAAAAAAGAAGAATGGGAGGATCCAGGATTCGAAGAGTGAAAAATGCGGTACTTTGCTCCGCATAAGAGCTTTTGGAAATTTCCATACGCTTGTTCCAGTGACTTATGAAAATAAGTCAAAAACAACTTATGGAATGCTGTAAGTTCTTTTGATAAGTTGTGCCAAACACACCGTATAAGAGCTTATGACATAAGATAAGTCAAAAGAAGCTTAAATAAAGTCTCTCAAACACCACCTAAATTTGAATTTAATAATTTCTCCATTTTCCAACATAAAAACATTCTTCTTTATCGATAAAGAATACGAATAACAATCACCAGCAAAAACAAAAGGTATTTGAACTTTATACTTTTTTTTAGTCCAAATCAAAACCAAATTTGATCGATATATACATGCATGCAATCCAATCAAGTTGATTGATTAGGTAAGTCCTCAATCAGTCACATATTTCATGTATATTTCATTATTTTTTATCATCATCTTTATTTTTTCAACGTCGGACACGATTGCTTAAAAAAACAAAACGTCGGACATGATAACCATTTTTTTGTTTATATATATATATATATATATATATATATATATATATATATATATATATATATATATATATATCAGAAAATGAAGATAATGTCAAAAATAGAAGCCAATATCAAATATAATATATGAGTTTAATTATACTATTATGATTCTCTTATAATAATATAGTTTCACTTTAATTAAATAAATCTATACAATATATAAACTAATCCATGGACAGGTGTTACGATGTTATTAAATGACTTCCTCCGTAAGTCTCTAAATCCTTTCCATATGTGAAAATAAAAAATATTTTAAATTGATATGAAAAAAAATGAAAATGTTAAATGGAAAATAATAATAATTTTATTATTAGTTGGTGAAAATAAATGAAATGTGTATCTTTTCAATATCCATTCAACATTTTCAAAGCCCGACAATTAAAGAGATACTAAAATCATTTTGAGAATTGTTTGGACTTTACCAATTTCAAAGCAATCTCATTCAATCAGCTACTATTTAAATTTAAAATTTAAATATATTCAAATCTCTATCTTTATAAAGCAGCCTTTTTAAATAATATTTTTAAGAATATAATAAAAATAAAAAAAATAAAAAAATTTGAAAACAATGGTTGAAAACATTGAACATCCCACCTACTCCACTTAAATAAGGCATGCAACATGTTTCAGTTTCCCAAAATCTTCTCACTTAAATAAGCTTACATCTTTCAACTTTTCATAATATATATACCTTTTCAAGGTCCAAAAATTAGAAGGCATTATCCTTGCAATGGGCACCGTGTAAATAATTTGAAAATGAGGGTAAAGAAAGGTGTAGCAGATTTTGAATAGACATGAAAAGATGGAGAATAAATGGTCAAGGTGTGCACACTTCCTTCACAACTTCATTCATAGCCTTCATTTTCAGGAGGGAGGGGATCTGCAATTTTCGTTTCATGAAGGGATATGCAGAGTCACCACAGATTGTCTACATTGTTTAATGGTTTCTTTCATTTATTTGACACAGCTGTAATGGGTTTCCTCACTGCAGTTGAGATTGGCATGGAACATGAAAGGAATAGTAAAATCGTAAAGTTGAATGTCATTGAATCGGAATATGATAGGTATGTATCATTTACTATAAAATTTGATTACTTTTATTTTTTATTTTTTATGTAGTTGTTTTTTTTCTTTTTATTTATTTAGTTCTTTCCTGCTTATATTTGATTGTTGGTACAGGTGTTTAATAATGATAATAATAGAATTATACTATTTTTCATTTTACAGCAATTCCATCTTCAAGAACTATTCCCCTATACATATAATTCCAACCTCTTGCGAGATCTCTGGATAATGTCGTGCCAGTATGATATGCTTAAGCCTGCATTTTGTTGTTTCATTTGCATTATGTTTTTCTCTATTGTGAATTTATTCCCTACCTATGTTTATAATAACTTCTGACTTATATTAGAAGAAGCTGGTTTTTAGTTTTAAGGAATTAAAATCCTGAAGATGATTTCTTCCTGTTTTTCAAGGTGCAGCAAGGAAGAGTGACTTTTGATGTTGTTTTTTGTTCAATAACAATGGATGTAACATTAGAAAATGATATCATGCAGCAACAGATTCATAATATTGTTAGACAAAGAGTGAATGTACTGCAAATTGATATTAAACTCAAAGCTTAAATGATTATGATTGCAACAACTGAGATAATGGAAATGTGAAGCTTCAAATATTGTTGTTGAAGTGTCTGTGGTACAACGAACAAGCTAATGAAAACATTGAAGCTAGAGAAGAATATTTGAATTGTTTGATCATGATGGATTACAGTATTGATTGGTTTTCACGTAGTTTGGTGTATTTCTGAATACTTAAAATATTAATGTGCAACTTTTTGCAAATGTCCACCAATTATTATTGTAATTATCATGAAAGTTGTATTCAAACTTATATTATTTAAAGTATTTTTCTTCTTTAAAATTTATTTATGGTGAATTGATATTTTTTCCAAAGCAACAAATGATCAATCATATATAATTCTTATAGTAACATTTAATCTTAGATACAGGTTTTCAAAACAATTAAAGAATATCAATTTTCGAGATAATTAATAATCATTGGTAATAAATTAAATAAATCATTGCTTAACTGTCCAGAATTTAAAATAAATTTATTAACAATTATTTCATAACCATAACCGTCCAGAATTAAAATTAAATTACTAAGAAGAACTAAATGTTGGTTTTTTGGAATCTTTATTATTTACACCCGTTTAAGCTTTTATTTGTTGTTATTATGATAGGTTCCCTGATTCGAGATAGGGAAAATCTCCAGAAGTTAAGGTAAAGGAAGAAGAAAGCACAACAAATTTTCTGAATATTCTTTTCTTACCCCCTCATTCATTTCCTCATTCCTTATATAAAGGAATTAGTTACAATCTACCTAGCATTCTAAAAGCATCTAGAAGCATCCAGCTGCTAACAACTTTAAAATAAAAGGATTGCAAAAAAAGGTTACAACTAAAAGGCTTCCATTGGGTTTCATTAGGGCTTCTCATTTGGGCCTGTAGCTGCTCCATGTGTTTGGGTCATATCATTACCTACCCCTTCAAGATCAACCTTGTCCTCAAGGTTGTAGAAGTTCTTCCAATATTCCAAATTCTCACATGATGTGACACTAGGAGACAACCCCTCCCACTGAACCGAGGCAGGAACATAACTTATTTCCAAGCTAGCAATCTTGGACTTGTGAAATTTCTGATAGGTATCAAAGAAAGCATCCATTTTCAAAGACTCTAAATCTTCATCCAACTTATTCTGTCTCGTATAAGCGGTAGGCCTTGTTAAAAGCCCCTTCTAATTTCATGGAAAGAGAATAGATGTCCAAAAATTGTAGCCCATATAAGAAGATAACCAGGCCCAATAAAAGAATTTCAAAGAGCCAAAATAAAAAATTAAAAACAAGGTTCAGTTGCAGCCCAATGTAAGGCCCAAACCTAATGTTCCCCTGTGCATCCAAACTCCATGGTATCCATGGCAAGGTAGCGGCTGGTCCCGGGCGTCTCTATCACGGCTACGAAAATGACGCCGGAAACGGAGGTGACGGAAACAGAGAGAAGTGGACCGAGAATCGGAGACGCGAAGCTTCCAAAGCCCGACTCGGATATGGCGACACAAGGCGAAGTTGAAGCCGCCAGGATCGAAAAGCGAAATAGAAGTGCGGTGGTGGCATGGTGGATCCGGCGTTAACATTCTTCTTCTCTGGCGATGGCCAGGTGGCTGCAAGTGGCTCGAGCTTGGCCAAGAGCGATCCAGATCGATTCGAGGAAGAGGAACGCGGAGCATAGCGGCGAACCCGAGGTACATATTGCGGAGGCGGCATCCAACAACGACGGTTTGGTCGGCGTCTGTAGGAGTCCAAATTCGCTGATGGTGGTGGGTTGGACTCCAAGACTTTGCCGTCGAACAACGTGAGTGCCTTCTCGGACGTTGCTGCGATAGGGTGGTGGTCTCGTCTTCGAGAAGGAGGGATGGCAGTGGTTCGGGATTCAGCATTGGCGGTGGTACCGGAAGCGGGCACGGTGTTTGGGGTTGTTGAATCATGGGTGCCATTGTCGAAGATCAACTCCTCTGCGACGAAGGTGTGACAGGAGCTCCGAGGTGAAGGAGGAATTCTTGGAGGGCGGTGGGGCGGGTCCCGAAATGGCCGTTGGGTGAGAGGTGGTACCGAAACTAGGTTCGTGATGGCCGAGCTTGGTCGTGGCAGAGGTTGAACGGAAGGAGGCGGCAATGAACCCGAGAG
Source organism: Sophora flavescens (assembly GCA_030762895.1). Taxonomy (NCBI): domain Eukaryota; kingdom Viridiplantae; phylum Streptophyta; class Magnoliopsida; order Fabales; family Fabaceae; genus Sophora; species Sophora flavescens. The sequence goes on along the minus strand of CM061062.1, from coordinate 128,208,241 downwards.
TCGCGCCACCTTGTCGACCAAACCATTGATGATGGAAGTGAGAGCTTCATGGTGAGCATTAATGGTGGATTGTATAATTGCACGAGAACGGTCGAGCGCGGTGCGGCTGGTCCGATTTTACGTGCACGCAGTGGGTATGGCTTCCTCCATGATTAGAACAGGTTTGGGAGGTATGGTTACGAAATGAAAGCACCAATGATAGGTTCCCTGATTCGAGATAGGGAAAATCTCCAGAAGTTAAGATAAAGGAAGAAGAAAGCACAACAAATTTTCTGAATATTCTTTTCTTACCCCCTCATTCATTTCCTCATTCCTTATATAAAGGAATTAGTTACAATCTACCTAGCATTCTAAAAGCATCTAGAAGCATCCAGCTGCTAACAACTTTAAAATAAAAGGATTGCAAAAAAAGGTTACAACTAAAAGGCTTCCATTGGGTTTCATTAGGGCTTCTCATTTGGGCCTGTAGCTGCTCCATGTGTTTGGGTCATATCATATTATTTGTATAATTTCTAATTAGAATCCTTTCAAATGCTGTATACGGTATAATAATCGACCGTTTGAACACCATCTTAAATTAGTTAAATACAAAACCATTTTTCATTGTAATGGACTCTTGGTTCAGTTGAATTTTTAATGGTTTAATTGATTGATAATGGTATTTGTTATTTCGAACATCAACCACATGGTGTAAATACAAATTCAGAACTTATAGACAATTTTTTTTACTTTGATATCTTTTTCATTTTCAATCAATAATCAAATTAACTTTAAAGATTCCAATAACTGAGCTGTTTTAAAGAATTTCTCAATAATCAATATTTAAATTTAAATATTTGACCCTTCATATCTTTATTTTAGTTTTAGTTATCATTGTAATGGAATCTTGTTACAGGTGAATTTTGAATGGTGTAAGTGTTTGTTAATGTTGTTTGTTATTTACAAAGTATATAAATTATTGATGAAAATCAATTATCTTTAAAACATAATTTGAATGCTTAAGAAAAACATAATTTGAAAAATTATAAACGATTAACTTATGCTGATATTGTTTTTAATCAATAATCAATTTAACTTTAAAGATTCCAACTGCTAAAATATTTAAAAGTATTTCTCCATTGACAAAAGATTCTACTTATTTAAAATCTATTTATGGCGAATTGATATTTTTCCAAAGCAACTAATGATCAATCATAATTCTTATAGTAACAATTAATCTCAGATACATGTTTTAAAACAATTAAAGCATATCAATTTTCAAGAGAATTAATAATCATAATGGTAATAAATTAAATAAATCATTTCTTAAACACAATCTCGGCTAAATATGATGAATGTTTAATATTATTTATTAAAACAATCACATTTGATTCATAATAAGTTAACAACCATAGTAACAAATAATTTTTTTTGAAATAAAAGTAACAAATAATTATTATGTTTAAAAAATTCACGACTAAATAATTCATAATTTTTTTCACTAATAACAAAGAAAAAACAAAAGTTATGATACTTGATGTGAAGCGTATCGATAATTCTGTACTAAATAAAACATGTATATAATTAATTGGGAATAGAATAGTAATAATTCTCATTTCATTATTTTCTATAATTTTTATATATGTTATGTACTTATAGTTATAGTTTAAAATATTTTTATTTTTAAAATCATTCTCCATAAGCTTTGTTTGGTGTTTAAATGTATAAGCAGTTAAAGTTAATTATCAAAGTTAGTTTAGAAAATAGACAAGAGTTAAACATGCATCATTCTCAAAGATAGTGCAACATTCTCTTATAACCTTTCGATGTAAAAAAATAATTAAATAATAAAATAAAAGTGATTATCTCATTTATGTGCAAAAAGAGAAACATTCATGTAAAAATAATAAAAATACTATTGTAACAAATTGCCCTTTGTGTGAAATTGTCAGGGAATGGACAAACCATTTTTGGAATTAAGGGTACTCCACTGTTTAATATAAATCACAAAATCAAATTATTATTAATACATGTAATTGGAACTTTGTTAAATAAAAAAATTCTATAGTTAAATAATCAATTAAAGAATTCCATCACAATTAAATAAATAAATCGAAATGATTTTCAAGAGAGAAGAAAAATAATAATACGATGGATAAATATATTTTCTAAAAAATGTTAACTTGAAAGAAAGAGAGGAGAAAGAAATCAAATAATTTTTTAATAGAGAAGAAAAAATTATAGATAAATATATTTTCTAAAAATGGTTAACTTTTATGGGAATAGAAGATAAACAAATCAAGTAGATTTTAAGGGATAGCCTATCCAAAGTGGACTTGCGCTGTGGGCTGGGACAAGCGATCTGTAATCCCACCGGAAATCCTCCTAGAGGTCGGTGGTTGGCTCTGACCTTGCATGGGGTCGGTCCTTACCCTAATCTAAACTTTCTTTTTACCATAAAAAAAATAGATTTTAAGGGGAGAAGAAAAAGTTCAATATGAAACATAAATATATTTCTAAAAATGATTAAACTTGCACGAGAAAAAGAGGAAAAACAAATAAAATAGATTTTCAAAAGAGAAGAAAAAATAATACAGTAGATAATTTTTTTCTAAAATTGGTTAACTTACACTGGAAAATTGGAGAATTAAATCAAATAGATTTTCAAGAGAGAAGAAAAATAATAAATATTCGATGAATATATTTTCTAAAAAGGGTCACCGAAAAAGAGGCGAAACAAGTCAAATATATTTTCAAGAGAGAAGAAAAAAAAATGATAAATAAATATATTTTATAAAAATGATTAACTTGAGTGAAAAAAAGAGGGAAAACAAATAATAATATGAACGATAAATATATTTTTTAAAAATGGGTAACTTGCATCAGATTTTCCTTTTTTGACCAAAAGTAGAGTAGTAACGAGGCTCTCAATGAAGAATATCATCCCAACTAGGTTGACACCATATCCAATATCGATCCCAGCCAAGAAACTAACTCAATATTATTAAAAAGTAAAAAAAATAATAATTAAAGTATACAAAAAACATGGGTTTTAGTGGCAATAGGGTACGCCTTCCTAATTTTAGATTTGTTGGATGTTATTGATTTCTTTTACATGGGTTTTGGAACTTGCATAAGATAACAGTAGAAATAATTCAAATAAATTTTCAAAGAGAAGAAAAATAATAATATGATAAAAAAATGTTATTTGTTAAAGAGGCATTGTTCTCTATGCCAGTCAGTTGCACTATCAAGATGATTCAAAAAGAAACTTTTCTTGCAACAGTAGATGGGTGGAGATAAGACAATTTGAAGGATACATAATAGGGGGTTGGGTACAATTTTGACGGAAAAACAAGCTGAGTAAGGAGAACAAAATTGAATTGAAAGTGAATGTTGCAGATTAGAAAACAATATATGCGAAGACTAAAAAATTTTAGAGCCTTTTTATGAAAGCCAAGACTAATGTTATTTTAAATGATCTTGAACTTTTTGGGTCTCTAAACCTTTATCTAAATTACCAACTTGACTATTTTGTAAATTCTGTTTATCAATCAGTTTCCTCTACCACATCTTCCAGTTTATTAAACTTTAAATGACTATGTATTATATGATTAATCATTCATATATGTATCATCATCCATATTAGACAATTCTTTCCTGTGCCGGGCACCGATACACCTACTAGTATGTGTGTGTGTGTGTATATATATATATATATATATATATATATATATATATATATATATATATATATATATATATATATATTAGTGACAAAAAGAATACAAATATGATGAGTAATACATACACCAAAAAAAGATACTTTTGTTTAAAATTGAAGTTGTTCAATATACATCCAGCCTAATCAAGTTGATTGATGTATGTAGTCTCCTTATGCTAAGGGACATAAGGAAACTACGTAAAAAAAATGTATGTAAATCCTCAATCATATAATCCATTTATTCTAGATTTTAATAAGATTGATTTTGAGAAAATTATTGTTAAAAGAGTTGATTTTAAAGAAATCGGAGTTAAAAAAGTAGTTTTGTGTTTGATACAAATTTTTTTAAAAGTGAATTTAAAAGGATTAATTTGTTTGGATAATAAAAGTGAAATCACTTTTGATGTATAAAAATATAAAGAATTTTGTGAGTTATATACCTAAAATCAATTTTACTCAATAGAAAAGCTAGAAATCCTTACTTTATCTTAAAATCAATTCTACCCACATCTAAATACACTTTTATATATCCACATTGAATTTCAACCAAACACAATTTGATGTTCCAAAAGTAAATTTTTCAGACGCGAACGAAACTTTAAGGTGAAACAAACACACACTGTGATGTCGTTTAATAGAATTAAAGTGCTTATTAACGGATTTGGATTTTCCCTTTTTATTCTCTCTCATGTTTTTCTTTTCTTGAATAATGTAAGAAAATATTGGAGGGAAAAATAAGTAGATCCCCATCCCATTTGAAATATATAGTTTTTGGGTAAGCCATTGTCCATGATATAACTGCACTGTAGATCCCAACCCATGTTATTTTATATAAGCAAAATCATTATTAAATGAGAACAAACCTACCAACATGTGGTTGGTTCAAGTGGTAACGAGCTTGGACCCCTTAAGTAAGTGGTCACGGGTTCGATCCATCGCTCTTGCGTATGGAGAAAACCTGATTGGGAGAGGTCGGCCCTTAAATGTCGTCTAGTACCTCGAGGGATTAGTCTCCATATTTGCGCGCGGATGATACATTTGCAAACCAAAAAAAAATGAGCACAAACCTCAACCCATAAAGAATATGAAGTGCTGAAGCAAAACAATACTTATCCTTGAATACAAATACAAGTCTGCACAAGTAGGGATACAAATCTGCTATCCTAAAAAATGGTGTCTCAATGTCCCCTACTAATCAAAAGCTAAAAATGTGCATAAGTATTAATGAGTTATGATTTTATTTTATTAAATGACAAATTTTAATTGGCGGGGGACAGAGAATGTGACAAAAGTGGGACAGACTGAGCATCAAAAAACCACCCACATGACCCATGTAGCCGTGACACAAAGCAAAACCAAGGTCACTAATACATATACAAAAGCAAAACCAAGATCCCAAACCATATTTACAAACTATCCCAAAGTTATTTTCTATAGTCAAACAAAATGTTCGTGCCTGTTCTCAATGGATGTCTAGCCACTGGGCTTGTTACGAACAATTTTTTTGTCGTGGTCACAATGGAGGAGAAAATGTTGTAGACAAATACTGAGATATATATCACATTATCGCATATCATATATATAGATATTAACTGAAATGACAAATTTAATTATACACATAATGAAATTACAACGAAGTTTATTGCAACAACCACCATGCACCATCGTCTTTGTCATGAAACCACAAAACATGGTAAAGGAGGGACGAGGAGGAAGATTATTACAATTCGGTCCCTATAACATAATGTCAAAATGGTCTTGAAACATATATGGTAGCAATTTGGTCCAATGATGTGGAGAGTGGTTGTCCCCTGACATGGGTGCCACCTAGGCAAATACGTGCCACATCAGCATCGTTAACACCATTAACTAATAAGGACTGACAGAAGGATCAAGATGATTAACGTTTGACGATTTCAATTTGAGGACTAACTTGGGATTTTTTTAAATGTGAAGAACCAAGTTGACACTATTTTACAGTTTCAGGGATCAAATTGGGGTTTTACTCATTGAACTTTGAATGGACTTATAAAAAAATCCTCTCCTTGTGGCATTCAACTCGAACTTATGAAGGCATTTATGTTTTCTAGCAGTAGACCAGAACAACAAAGGAATAAAAAAAATTCAACATCTCACAACTGCAAAATAAAGGAGTTAACATCTAAGGGTGAAAAAGAAAGAAAACAAGATGGCATAGAAGAAATATGTGGCTGAGTGGTGGTTGTGCGAGATTCACTGCAATACTTCTCCTTGCTCCTTCTGGTTGAGGATTTGACGACGCTACGGTGAATTATGGAGGAATTTGACCTTGCTGCGACAGTCGACGGTGCTCCTCGCTCCTTTTGGTTTGGTTGCACCTCCAACAGATAAGTACGAAAGGATTCTTGAGATCTGACGCGAGTAGAGACGAGTGCGGTGGTTAGTTGGCAACGGGGGATGTGTGGCGCAGAGAGCTAAGGTTCGCAAGATGGTGGAAAAGAGTGTTTCGATTGGAGTATTGGAAATGGATTTTTATTTTCTATCAATAATCAGTAACAAAAGTATGTATAAAGACCAAAAAGATATCAATATTAAGGCTACTTATGTAATCTCATCGGGGCGGGGACTCCGCAGGGTGGGGAGTATGGTCCCCATCCCCGAATTGAGTACGAGGGGATTCCCCCCGATCCCTGCGGGTCCCTGAATGGGGCAGTCTCCACGGGGATCCCTGCGCACGAGTGGAAATTGACACCCTTAACATGTGTAGGTCCATTTTTTTTGTTCTCTCTCATTACTTCGTCTTTCTTTACATTCTTCGCATCGTCCTATTCCACTTCCTTCACTATAACCATCGCATCTCCTCTCCCGTGTTTTTGTGGCCTTCACTACAACTATTTTTTGATTAATATAAGTTCTTTGTTAGTATTATAATTTAGGATTTAATTGATATGCAATGGTAATTTTATAATTTTTCGCTTTGATTTATAATTTAACTTAGAAATGGAACAGCCTATATCGAGTGTCAAAATCTTCATCTATCGAAAAAAAAATTCAACAGCAAGTTTTGAGTATTAAGTTGATTTTCCAAATGCATGGACTCGAAACAAATTACAATTTGAACTGACTACAAAAATTCTTAGAATAAATACCTATACAAAGTGTTTGTCATATAAAATATTGAGTAAATCTTGGAGTTTTGCTAAACAACAATCTAGTGAAAACTTAATTACTTAAAAAATATACTTCATCCTAATAGACCAATTGACTGTTAACTAAGATAACAAATTCTAACTGAAATTTAATCTTATTGGGTCTGAAATAACTTGATGGGGTGGTTAACAAAATTTAAATTTTCAATAAAAATTATATAATTTAATAGTAAGTTAAGCTAGTCATTGTTGTGACTGCTCAATCATGTATGATATAATTTATATAAAGGGATTAAAAATATTATTGCCATAAAAAATGTCAAAAAAATTACAAATGAAAATAAATTTCATAAAAAAATAATCATAACTACAATAGCCTTGAAACTTCTTATAATATTTCATTTCATTTTTATTTTTAAAAAATGATTAATTTTAACCTTCATGATATAATAATAATAATAATAATAATAATAATAATAATAATAATAATACTTATTAATTCACTTATATAAATTATTCTACAAGCGATCGCCTAGCCCCCAAAGTGACAAGGTTAATTTATTATTAAAAAACTATATAATTTTTACGATAAATTTAATGTTTTTACTGTCTTATCTAGTTATTCTAGACACAGTAAGGTTAAATGAAATATTATGTTAGAATCTTTAACTTAGTAGTCAATATGTCAATTGGGATAGAGTGTACTTTTGAAATAAGTTTGGGGTTAGACTAAAATAACCCTTTTAAAAAAAAATTCAATGAGTGGAATGTAATTTAGGGCTCGTTTGGATGGGCTTTTAAAAAAATGCTTCTATGATATAAAAGTAGAAGCAAAAGCTATTATTAGAAGCAGAAGCAGAAGCTATTTTGCGTTTGGATGAGCTTTATAAAAAAAATACTTTTGAGAGATTTTTTATAGGGATATTATTGTCCAATAAAACATTAATGATCTTCACTCTCTCTCTTCTATTATTTCTCATTTTTTTAGAAGCTAGAAATTATAACTTTTTAAAAAAGCACCAAAATATGTATTTTTTACTGCTTTTTTTTTCCTTCAAAAACCCATCGAAACACTATTTTTTTTTCAAAAATACTTTTATTTAAAAAATAAGTGGTTTTTTCAAAAAAAAAAAAAGCCCATCCAAACAGGCTCAATATTTTAGAACATTAGAGTAGACATATCTAAAAGCAATCAAAATTTAATAGACAGATAAAATTTATAATAAATTATTCTACTATTATTATTTTACATCGCGAAGGCTATATAAATGGACATAGTGGACCAACCATTCTCTAAATTCGACGTTCATCATATTTTATTTGTTGGATTTTAATTCAAGACTTATATCGGGACTAAAGTTTCTGTAATTATTCCATTATTTTACATATTCTTATACATAATTTCCTAGTTAGATTAGATGGGGATCTCCTGTCCTATTTTGGTGTATCACATCATGTCTAAACCAATAATATTGAGAAAATATTATTGATTGGGACATGATATGGTACACCAAAATGGAAAAGGAGATCCACATCCGTTAGGATCATGAGAACAGACATTTAATTGATACTCGTTTCTGCCGCTAAAACGAGAAAGCATAGTGGCCTACATTTGAGAACCCAGCTTGTCTCTAATTGTGGAAATAAGTTGTCTGCTGTAATCCATTGTCATCTTCATAGGGGCTTCCACATCAACATTCAAACCAACCCTTTTGTTATTTGTTATAACACTCCCAATCATTACTTTGTAAACACGTGTGGTTATGATAAAATTTAAACCTATTTTAAAATAGTAACATCACATTTTCATCTATCATTGTATAGATTATGGTCATATATACCATTTGTCATATGACCCAAAACCTAAGCCGTGACCGACGTACAGACTTACAAACCTAGCCTGCCAACTTATTTATTTTAGAAATGTACGTGAATAAAAAGCTAGAATATTTTTACAAAAATTTCGACAGAGTCTCCTCTGTAATTCCAACGTCACAATAAAAACACCTGTTGGAATATTTCTATTTTCATCCTAGAAGTTCCAGTCATAAAAAAACATAAAGACGGTATTTTTCTGAAAATATTTACATAAACAAATACTTGACCAAAATGGAAGATTTTAAATTTTTCATCAAAAAAAGGGACTCTCCGAGCCATTTACATTCCATCCAAAAATAAAGGCTCTACGAGCCATAAACATAATACTAACATTAATCAACGTCATCTCACAACCTAAGCTGGTCGTTCTAAAAGATATTCATGGGTAAGACCCCTATGATTCTCACCATTATACCTGACATCATACTTCTTCTAGGATTGGGAATAATATCCCCGAGCGAAACTTGAAACCTCTTCTGCATCTTCTGTACGCGTGTACCAAGGTACATCAGCAAAACCAAAAAAACATATACATCACTAGTGCAAAATATGTTTTTAACATCGGAGATTCCACATCGGTTTCTCAATAACCGATGTGTAAAACGAGGCAGTGACATTTTTGAAATTAAAAGCAAAGGTTTCCACATCGGTTTTATTTTTAACCGATGTGTAAATATTTTCCATATCGGTTATATTATAACCGATGTTTAAAATTAAAACAAAAAAATTTTAAATTGTAAACTTTTATCTTTTAACATCGGTTCTATAGAAACCGATGTGTAATATATAGATTAACCACATCGGTTTTTAAATAATCGATGTGTAAAATTAAAAAAAAAAAAGAATGAACCACATCGGTTTAGAAATAAACGATGTAATAAATTAAAAAAATGAAATATTTAAATTAAACGGTAAGTTTCTACATCGGTTATTGTAGAACCGATGTGAAACATGACTAACCACATCGGTTTTACAATAACCGATGTGTAATATTTGACAAAACCCTACTTTTTGTTTCTCTTTTCATTCCCTCCATCTGTCACGCATCCTTTTCCTTTGTTTTGGCAAGAACTGGAACCTTTGTTTTGGTTACTTCGCACTCACGAGGGCTTCAGCTGACGAAGGCTTCACACTCAGCAGAAATCACGTTTGTTGCTTCACATTTTTCTCCACACTAAGCAGAAATCACGTTTGTTGCTTCACACTGACGAGGGTTTCTTGTGCTTGCTATTAAGAACATAGCATTCTTTGTTTTTAATTCCCTCCACTCGCAATTTCCATTTGCTCCAGGTATTCTTCTTCTTCTTCCACTTGCATTTTCCTCTTCCATTTGCTCCAGGTATACGTGCTCAATGTACCGCTCATTGTGTTGGATCTTGAATTGTCCAAAGTTGGACAGTTTGGGAAAAAACTTTTTCTTCATTCAGTTAAAATAGTTATTCATTGATTCTAATATTATATACTTGATGAAAGTTCGGATTGATACATTTCCTTTCGTTCTCCGGGTGCATACTTTATTGTGGTGGATGTCATCGCATTCAAGTCGTGTACGCCGGAGACAGAAGGGAAATGTTGCCGAAATTTTGTCGAGTATGCGCATGAGAGTTAAGGACTAACTGTTAACCGAATGTTGAAAAATTTTCTTCTCGAATGGGATAGGGCCATACCCTGTCATAAGAAGTGGTTGATGAATATGTTGGACTAAGTACGAAGTTATTGGTTTAGTCATGGATCACGGTTCGATGAATGCTAGACGGACAAGTGATGAGTATGAGAATAGAGTGGAAGATTTTCTACAGTTTGCAAAAACAAATGCTACTGATAGTGGTAACGGAAGGTTTTATTGTCCTTGTGTTAACTATTTGAATGAGAGATGACTAGAAGCTGAGGAGATACGTGATCATCTTATTTGTGAGGGGATTTGCAAGAGTTAGACAACTTGGATATGTCATGGTGAATCGTTAGATAGGACGAGGGTGTCAGATAGAGAGGAATTTGATGACGTGGAAATGGACGATGGACTAGAGGACATGATCCGTGATGTTGGGCAAGAGTCTTTTCGACGTGCACGTGTGTATGATACTTTGTGCAGTGATGCGAAAGTGGCTTTGTATCCGGGGTGCACTAATTTCACACGGTTGTTAGCGGTGTTAAGATTGTTCAATGTGAAGGCGAGAAATGGGTGGAGCGATAAAAGCTTTACCGAATTGCTTGAGTTGTTGAAAGACATGCTTCCAGAAGGCAACACATTGCCATCTCGAAACTATGAGGCGAAGAAGATATTGTGTCCGATGGGTATGGAGTATAAGAAAATACACGCTTGCCCCAATGATTGCATATTGTACAGGAAAGAGTTTGAAGAGATGCACGAGTACCCCAGGTGTGGGGTATCACGCTACAAAGTGAAGGATGGTGATTCTAGTTGTGATGTGGCCACCAAAGGTCCTCATGCGAAGGTGTTATGGTATCTTCCCATGATTCCGCGGTTCAGCCGATTGTTTGCTAATTAAATGATGCAAAGACCATTAAATGGCATGCAGATGAGAGGAAGTGTGATGGACAGCTTCGGCATCCGGCCGATTCCTTGCAATGGAAGAGAATTGATAGTTTGTTTCCGGATTTCGGCAATGACTAGAGAACAAGTTTATGAAGGGTGAACAACACTAATGTTATCTATGAGAAGACCCAGAAGAAGGATACCGAGAAGAAAATATGGAAGAAGAGGTCGATCTTCTTTGATCTTCCATACTGGTGCAAGCTTGATGTAAGACATTGTATTGATGTGATGCATGTGGAGAAAAATGTGTGTGACAGTTTAATCGGAACGCTTCTCAACATTCAAGGCAAGACAAAGGATGGTGTGAATGCTCGTCTGGATCTAGTTCTGATGGGTATACGAGAGCAGTTAGCTCCACATAAAGTGGGGGATAAGAAGACTTATTTGCCCCTAGCATGTCATACTTTATCAAAAAAAGAGAAAAGAAGTTTCTGTGAATGTCTATGGGGAGTCAAAGTACCACAGGGTTACCCTTCACATATCAAAAGACTTGTCTCAATGAAAGATCTCAAATTAGTTGGCTTAAAGTCTCATGATTGTCATGTCATGATGCAACAACTACTACCGGTGGCCATTCGTGACATATTGCCTAAAAAAGTCAGACATGCCATTACTAGGTTATGCTTATTCTTCAATGCTATAAGTAGCAAGGTCATTGACACTAAAAAGTTGGATGACTTGGAAAATGAGCCAGCCATTATCTTGTGCCAATTAGAGATGTATTTTCCACCTTCATTTTTTGACATCATGGTTCATTTGATTGTTCATCTAGTGAGGGAGATTAGATTGTACGACCCTGTTTATTTAAGGTGGATGTACCTGGTTGAGCGATACATGGAGATCTTGAAAGGATATATGAAGAATCCACACCGTCCCGAAGCATCTATTGTTGAAAGGTGTGTTGCAGAATAAGCTATTGAGTTTTGTACAGACTACATGTCAGAAGCGGAACCTGTAGGGCTTCCGAAGTCTCGTCACAAAGGAAGATATGATGGTAAGGATACACGAGGTATCACTGTTAAGAGCATGGATCGGGAGGAAGTTCTTCAAGCACATATGTATATATTGAATAACACTGATGAGGTTGAACCATACTTATGTGAGCACAAAAGCATCATCAATAAAACTTACCCTAGAATGAATGAAAAATGGTGTTTGAACATGCATAACAAGACTTTCTTGAACTGGTTTAAAGAAAAAATTGCAAAGGATGGTATTGCTTTTGATACATTAAAATGGCTAGCACAGGGGCCTAACTTTGATGTCATATGCTGGAGTGGGTACGATATCAATAAGTTTTCCTTCTATACAAAGTCCCAGGATGACAAAAGTACTATGCAAAACAGTGGGGTTATGGTCGTCGTTGAGTCCATGCATTTCTCTAGTTCGAAAGATAAAAACCCTGTTATGGCATCCGTTTCATACTTTGGAATCATTGAAGAGATATGGGAGGTTGATTACACGAAGTTTAGAGTATCTGTTTTTAAATGTCAGTGGGTCGACAGTAACAATGGTGTGCAAACCGATGAGTTAGGATTCAAATTGGTGGACCTTAATAAGGTAGGTAATAAAGAGGAGCCTTTCATCATGGCATCCCAAGCAAAACAAGTGTTTTATATCCGTGATCCTTCTAACAAAAGGTGGTCAGTGGTTCTCCAGGGAAAAAACATGTATAATGGTAGTGAGGGAAATCAAGATTCAACTCTTGATATTTCTGATACTCCTTCTTTCTCAACACGAGTGCCTAATTTCAATGAGGAAAATGAAGTGGTTGATGTACATGCTACTCGTAATGATCACCAAGAAGGGCTATGGGAGAACTTTACTAATTGACCACAAAGTAAGTTTAGTTTGAGTTATGTTTAAAGGCATATTATATGTTTACGTTGATATTTATAAGTTATGTTTACGTATGTTGATCGATATTTATAAGTTATATATGATATTTATCCTGACATACTAACAAGTTTTTTTTGTTTAAACAGGTATACATGACTGATCCTGAGGATATCCCTCCTTCATGCAGCGGGTCGGAGACCCCGTATACGGGTAGAAAGGGTAGACGTGCCACACGAATGAGGAATTTGACTGCCAACCGTGGTTCAAATCAAAGGATAAGAATAGACTTTGATAATAACCTCAATCCTATTGGGCCAATGGCAGAGCAGTTTAACAGTTTTGTGGCGACCCTTGCAAGGAGCAAGCCTAGTATACTCATTGATATTTGGAAAGATGTACCGGCGGACGTGAAGGATCAGATATAGGAGAGTATTATGGTATCTATACTTTTACGTCCTGTGTTTGTTTGTATCTACTTTATTTTAATCTTACTAATATCATACAGTAATTTGTTGATTCTTTTGGTCTTAATGTAGCTCACCTTTGACATACCGGATACGACGGTTATGAAGAAGCGTTTGCTAAAGTATGCTGGTGAGCGTTGGAGGGCTTTTAAGGTCGACCTGGGAAGATACTATGTATTCAATCCAACATGTGAAAAGAACCCACTTGAGGTGTACCCGTTTCTTGACCAGGCGACGTGGGATCGCTTTGTTCAGAGCCGACATGATCCCGACTTTCAGGTTAACTTATTTGATTTGTCTCTAAATTTATGTAATTTCATTAATTTTATTTACTTATGTAATTTAATTTTCTTCTATTTATAACAGGAGAAGAGGAAAAGGGGAAGGAAAACCAAAGCAAGAATGTCTACCCCCATGTCATGTCTCGTGGGGGATATAAAAAGCTTGGTCAGATAATGGTGGAAGAGGAAAAGAAAGCACGTCAGGAAGTAGCATCTCAGGCGGATCCTAATGCTGAAAATCATCCAGAGGTTGTTGATCCACCTCCACCCCCACGCCATCTTAAATGGAAGAGGGCCCGACAAAGAAAAACAGGACAGCCCGCCAAGTAGCTAAGAAGATTGTAAGTATAGTTTGAATTGTAATTGTCATTTTAAGATTGTTACCGAATTGTAATGTGACCTGATATTTTATATGTGATAGGATGCCTTGGACGAGCAGGTAACCCAAGGAACCTTTGTTCCTAGAGGACGCGATGATATCTTAGCTGTTGCCATCGGTAAACCGTACCAACCGCGACGAGTCAATGGTGTTCGATAGGCCGTCCGCATTCGCCAATACCATGGTTCATCTTCACACCAATGCCACATGGATGTTGATGCAGATAGAGCGACTAAAACAAGAGATTACAGCTGAGCTTAGACGAGAGATGGCCGAAGCGGTTTGTCCAAAGAGATGGCAATATTGACTTCTATGTCCCAAAGAGATGGCGGTGTGTCCAACCCTCTGTCCATATGAGCACTAAGGGCTCACGTGATCCTCCCTCATCACCCTAAAAATGATGATCTGGGTGATGATGATGATGATGATGAGGATGACGACCCTGATAGGTGTGAGCTGTATGTTGATGATCATCATGATCGCCGCTTAGTGGCATTGGGGAGGGCACATAATAACTTAGGTAATACCATACATCATCGTTTATTATCGGATGATCAGCTGAGGGTCGTTGTTGAGATTATTCGAGATGCTGATGCTCGAGTCCCTGTGCCCACTGAGGAGGTTCAAACAGTGGGTCAGGCCCCCGGTAACTTCATCCTTTGGCCAAGAAGACCGGTCAGCTTTCTTGTTGCATCTGAGGTATTCAGTTAGTTGTGTTTTTATATATTCATAGTTGAAATTATTTATTATTGTTTAAAGATAATGCTTTATTTTTATTCGTTATAGGATGTTGGAAATGATATTGTGCCTAAAAGGTCATATCCAGGAAGACCAGAGATGTCTGCTCCTGCCAAGGTATTCATTTGACCATTTAGTTAATTACGAATGAAATAACTTAATTATCTGTGATTACTAATATATATCTTTGTTGTTTAGGGGATCGATAAAGGGGCACCTGGTGATGTTTTTAAACTTCTGGCTATACAGGTTGTCACCATGGAGAATGACGCAGCTTTGGTAAGGTTGGAACATGATGCTAGTCCAGGTGATGAACTGTATATCCCAAAGAAGGAACTTATGGAGATTGTACTCAATAAAGAAATGGCTAGTTCTGCACACCTATCGTTATGGTGCACGTAAGTACATTTTATTTATAAGTTAAGTAATTAATTTTTAAATACTATGATAATTAACATGTTTTTTCAATATATTAGGTATCTGCATCGTATGTTAGTTGATCAAGGTAACCTCGCCCTTTATGGGTTCATTGACCCCATGTTCATTCAGGGTGATGTTCTCCTAGCATCAGAAGACCGGGGCACCACCATACGTGATATGATTTCCCGAGACGATCATCAATTCTACCTTGCGCCTTATCTCAATAAGTAAGTACCGGTTATTTAATTATAACTATATATGAATTAGTCACTAACTGTTCCGTAAATACAGCCATCATTGGCAACTGTTGATCTTGTACCCTAGGATGAACTTCGTGGTCTTCTTCTGCTCAATTGGAAATAAGCCGGCGAATGAACTGAAGACGATCATCGAAACTTAAGCATTAAAATACTTTATAATCATTAATGCAGTTGTTTTAATTATCTGAAATCTATTAGATATACTTTAATTAATGTTTATTTTGTCATGATAGTTCTATGGTCGCGCACGCGCCAAAAAGAACGAGCGGGTTTAAAACTGTAGTTTAGGGCGACAACTCGGATGTCGTCTCACAAGGACTCTTAAAGTGTTATCTTTCACAAAAATCAGTTTTTTTTTTTTGGGGGGGGTTGGTTTGGATGCAAATAAGTAACAAGCAAAACAGAGCAATTAAAAACAGGGCAGTTTAAAGAGATTATCAAATAGCAAACAACGATTAATCTACTATCTCGAATTCCCAACTATCCTTGGTTCATGTAATCCCAAGCCCTAAGCAGATTCTAATCCCCTTTCAGTTATAGCAATAACTAACAACGTAATCGCTACTACGGATGTAGGTTCCTATTCCTGAAATAACAAACGGGGTTAAGCTCTCATGAACAAACGAACATGAATGAACGCACGCGAAATAACAAACGCGATTTAGTATAGAAACATAACATCACTGAAACGAATCAATACAACACTACACACTCCTGAAATAACAAACAGAAATGTATAATGTGGTATTGAAAAGGGAAAAGCAAGTAAAATAGGGATTACAAAACCTCAATTATATGGAATTCTCATACAGTAGACTAATCTAAGAATTTAGCTCTCCATGTAAAAAACGAAAACACACAAAAGAAATGTAAACAGAACAATGGAGAAGCAAAAAGTTCTTCCAAACTGTTCAGAACAACTATTTATACTAATCAGAAATTAAGTCTACTCGCGAGGTGAAGCCCCTCTCGCGACGCGAATCTTGTGAACAGTCTGCAACCTTTGGTATTCTCGCGAGGCGAACACACCTTCGCGTGGCGAGGCACTGAAGAGTCTTCTTATTACGCCAGTTATGAATATCAGGGGCCAACCGTGATGCTTTCTGACTTCCAGGTTCGCGAGGCGAATGGATGATCGCGAGGCGAGACTCTTCAACTTCAAAACTGCCACAGCCGTGACCTTCAACACGAGCAAGCCGTGATCGTCTCTGACTTTTCAGGGTTGGGTGACTCGCGGGGCGAGATATTCTTCGCGGAGCGAACCAGAGACCTTGCATTTTCTTGGAACAGTCAGCTTTGGGGTCGCGAGGTGAAGAGAGGTTCGCGAGGCGAATCCCCTGTTTCCTTATTCTCTTGACTTTCACTTAACCTGAAAACAAAGAAATAACTATAAGTGTATTATTTAACTCAAATCTGGATAATTTAACCTAAAACTACTCTAAAGACTCAAAACCTTGCTTGAGGACAATCTAATCTAATTGGGATGAAAATAGGATATAATTTGCACAAAACCCTGGTCATACTAGCCATAAAACTAGATGAGCCAGAGGCTTATCAAAATACCCCAAACTTAAACTTTGCTTGTCCCCAAGCAAACTAAGACTCAAAAATAAAAAAGGCTCAAAACCTGGCAAGCTTAAAAGATCCAATCAACCTTGCATCAAGCAATACATCAAAACAGTTTTATTTAATGCCCCCCCCCCCCCTTTTTCAAGCAAAGCAATCCCCACATTCATTCATTCCAAACAATTGAGAATTTCATCATTCAGGCAATCAGAAATCTAAGCAAAGGATCTAAGTCACACACAAGAGGGAGATCCCCCATTCCAAACAACTGCCTTCCTCACAAGGGCAATTATTGTTCACTCAATCACTCAGTTTGTGTCAGGCTATCAACAATTCACTCAATTTCACTTTTAAGAGCACTTCCCATAAATTTGATTTTCATCTCAAAATGGTTCCCACAGAAAACATGCAAGCAACATCAAAAGGTCTTTTATGGGTTGTAATGGGGCCTGGCTAAGGGTAGGATATACAAAGGAACTAGGCTGAAGACCCTAAGAACTAAGAGAGCATGAAACAGTTCAAAACATTGAAATTCCACTCCAATTCCTTTTTTTCATTTTTTTTTGCCTTGGGTGACTACAGCCTTTTATTCTAATACTTTTTTTTTTCTTTCTTCTTCTTTTTTTTTTTTTTAAACAATTTTACACTTTTCCTTCTTTTTTTCTTTTTTTTTTTCAATCCCAAACAACACATCACACTTTGCAGCCACCCCAAACTTAGTTTCTTGCACCCATTCTAAGATTACATGCTCTCCTAATCCTAAGATCGGGTTAACATGGTTTTCCAGATTTTTGGGCTTATAACATTAGGTTATCAAGAATTAACAGGCTAATAGGCTCAATGGGGCTAACTAGGGAACATGCATTAGGGATGGTTATTTTTAGGCTAAGTAGTTATTTACAAAGAAAATGCCTAAATCATCTGAAGCAAACACATAATCATGCAAACCATAAAGAGATTCAAGCAAATTCAGGAAAGTGCAACTTAAAAAGTGATTTTCACACAGTCAAAAAAAACATGTTGGAGGCTCAAAACCTCACCTGGACATTCATGCAAATTGTTTGAAGAGATTCTATCCCTAGTGTGTGCTTCCTATCACCCCAAACTTATCATAAATCATGCCATCATAACAAAATCTCAAAGTTCAATTTTCAATTTCACATGGGAATCACTTTTTTTTCAAACTCAAAAATTTTTCAGCCTAGGGGGAATCATCACATATCAATCATGCAAGCAATCTGTGCAACATCAATCAAAGTCCAATAAACTTGCCAACAAAAGTCTCAACACAACTCCTAAGCTTCTCAAATTATTCAGGAGCTTTATTAAAAGAAAAAGAAAACAAACAAAACAAAACAAAACAAAAACTACAACTAGTTCCCTCCCCCACATTTAAAATATACATTGTCCCCAATGAAACAACATAACAATAAAATCAGAGTGAGGGAAAGGAAAGGGAACTCCCTGATTAAGTGGTAGTGTAGGAGCTTCTGCCTGGATCCCATTTCTTGTAGCCTAAGGCCAAAGAGAGAGAGTTCATCTCATGATCCCATAACTTGCATCCTTGATATATGAGTAAACACTTGACAATGATGGCGACCTTGCTCAATGCGGCGGACTCATCACCTCCTCTTGGGTCAAAGACGACCGCTTCATCAACAAAGTCCTCCCAATAGAATTTGGCTTCAATCCCTTGAACTATCCATGGTGCAAAATCCATTTCCTCTGGTGGTTTCGCAGGGGGAGGTGGCAGATAGGTAGGGAGGGTCTCCGGCACTGCTTCATCTTCTGCATGTTTCTCACCCACCGCGCTGACAAATTTATCACCTGCTAAACATGCAGCAATCTCAGCACAAACCACACAATGGTTAGTGTTAGTACAATCAGGACATGCAGAAATATCATCAAAGCCAGAAATAAATGGAAAATTAGAAAACAAGTCCTCATGGGTGTCCTCAATAGTCTCAGAAAGCAGCTCTATGTGGAAAACGGAGTGCTCTTCCACTGGATGTTTCCCTGCATCAAAGATGTTAAACTTTGCAACTATATCCCCAAACTTCATAGACATGGTCCCATCATCAACATCAATATTAGTCTTAGCTGTCTTCATGAATGGTCGGCCCAGGATGATTGGTGATTTACTGGAATGTGTCTCTCCTGCCATGTCCAGGATGTAGAAGTCAGCTGGGAAGATCAAATCATCAACTTGCACTAGCACATCTTCTACCATTCCCATGGGGCGGGAACTGGTCCCGTTGGCCAACTGAATGGTGAGACCTGTATACTGCAAGGGACCAAGATCAAGGTTGTTAAAGATGGAGGTAGGCATGACATTGATAGAGGCTCCCAAATCCAGCATGCAATTTTCAAATCTTCTATCCCCAATAGTGCATGGAATCGTAAATGTGCCCGGATCCTTGCACTTCTGTGGTAGTGCCTGAGTAGGGGTTAAAGCAGCAACTCTTTCTGGTGCAGGCCTAGACTGGATAAGAGCTGAACCATTTCTTCCCAAGTCAACTTTCTCATTATTCTTCAACTTCCTCTTGTTGGTGCATAGGTCCTTCAGAAATTTTGCATACTTGGGCACCTGCTTGATCACATCTAGAAGAGGAATATTCACAGCCACCTTTCTTAACACATCAAGAATTTCCTTCTCCTTATCTTCACCACCAATCTTCTTATTATTCTGCAATCTGTGTGGGAATGGGATTGGTGTTCTGTACACTTTCTCAGCTTTAACATCGACTGAAGGCTCAGGAGTTACCTCAACAGTTCCTTCATCCTTTCCAGAGGTGGCCTCAACAACTTTCCCAGATCTCAGATAAATGGCACTCACATTAGGGTTGGAGGCATTAGGATTTATCACTGGTTGTGCTGGCAGCTGGGTTGTTCTTTGAGCTTGCTGTATGTTATTTATGTCTGTGGCCATCTGTCAATCTGTGTCCTCAAATCTTGAATGCTGGCATGTTCGCTCTGCTGAAAGCGTGCTCGTGAGGCTCGGAACGTGCTTGGAACTGTCCCATTTCTTCTTTGGAAAAGTGTAGTCATTTGTGCATTCATTTGTGAAGTCAATTGCTTGAACATGTCCTCCAATGAAGGCCCAGAAGGTGCAGAAGTGGTCACTTGAGGAGGATTCTGAGGTGCCATCGGTTGTTGTTGGGATGAGTTCCCATACCGCATATTAGGATGATTCCCCCAGTTTGGATGGTACCTATTGGTAGAGAGGTCTGGAGGTCTGTCTTCGATTCTGACTGTTTCCTTGATTATATGGATTTACTGCATAAGCTTGAGATACTTCACTGACAAACTCTTCTCTCTGGATAGGGCATGCATCATATGGGTGCTCAGGTGAATTGCACATGCTGCATAACTTTGCAGGCTGAACTCTGTCTATTGCCAATTGCCTTACAAAAGAAGTGAGCTCATCCAATCTATTCTCAAGGGCAGCCTGGTTGGACGAGGAACTATGGACCCCATGCACACCTCTTGTCTCAACTGAATTTCTTCTGGTAGTAAACTGCTGGGAATTCAATGACATATTCTCAATGAGTTGCTTGGCAGTAGCTGGAGTCTTATCAACTAATGCTCCCCCACTAGCAGCATCCAAAAGATTCCTATCCATCGGTAGTAATCCTTCATAAAAAAATCTTGGATCGGGAGTCGTTCGAAATTTGATCTTTGGGGGCAACTGGATACCAAATGCTTGAACCTTTCCCAATATTCAGCTAGCGATTCATTCCCTTGCCTGATGCCACATATTTCTTTTCTTATTGAAGCAGCTCTTGAAGCAGGAAAGTATCTTTCTAGAAAACCCTCTTCAAATCATTCCAAGTGGTGATGGAGTTGGGCTCAAGATACAGCAGCCAATCTTTTGCAGCTCCCTGGAGTGAAAATGGAAAAGTCTTTAGCTTGATACTATCCTCAGTGACTCCCTCTGATCTCGAGGTTGTGGAGCATACAACTTGGAATTCCTTCAAGTGCTTGTGTGGATCCTCACCTGCAAGACCATTAAACTTGGGCAACAAGTGAATAAAACCAGATTTTAGTTCAAAAGGAGTGTCAGCACCAGGATATGAAATACACAATCCATTATAGTTAACATCAGGGGTAGCAAGCTGTCTTAATGTCCTTTGATCTCCCATGTTTTCAAAAACAGTTTTGGAATTAGAATCACTACTAGTGCTAGCCCGAAATTCTCTACGGAGTGTGTGCAGTGTTCTTTCAATTTCCGGGTCAAAATCACACAATTCAGGGCAATTTGACCTAGTAGCCAGACCAATTCAAAACAAAACAGAAAAATAAAAGGAAGAAAAGAAAGGGAAAAAAAATGGAAAAATAACAATTAAGAGTCCCCGGCAACGACGCCAATTTTTGGTCGCGCTGTCGCGCACGCGCCAAAAAGAACGAGCGGGTTTAAAACTGTAGTTTAGGGCGATAACTCGGATGTCGTCTCACAAGGACTCTTAAAGTGTTATCTTTCACAAAAATCAGTTTTGGGGGGTGGGTTTGGTTTGGATGCAAATAAGTAACAAGCAAAACAGAACAATTAAAAACAAGGCAGTTTAAAGAGATTATCAAATAGCAAACAATGATTAATCTACTGTCTCGAATTCCCAACTATCCTTGGTTCATGTAATCCCAAGCCCTAAGCAGATTCTAATCCCCTTTCAGTTATAGCAACAACTAACAACGTAATCGCTACTACGGATGTAGGTTCCTATTCCCGAAATAACAAACGGGGTTAAGCTCTCATGAACAAACGAACATGAATGAACGCACGCGAAATAACAAACGCGATTTAGTATAGAAACATAACATCACTGAAACGAATCAATACAACACTACACACTCCTGAAATAACAAACATAAATGTATAATGTGGTATTGAAAAGGGAAAAGCAAGTAAAATAGGGATTACAAAACCTCAAGTATATGGAATTCTCATACAGTAGACTAATCTAAGAATTTAGCTCTCCATCTAAAAAACGAAAACACACAAAAGAAATGTAAACAGAACAATGGAGAAGCAAAAAGTTCTTCCAAACTGTTCAGAACAGCTATTTATACTAATCAGAAATTAAGTCTACTCGCGAGGCGAAGCCCCTCTCGCGACGCGAATCTTGTGAACAGTCTGCAACCTTTGGTATTCTCGCGAGGCAAACACACCTTCGCGTGGCGAGGCACTGAAGAGTCTTCTTATTACGCCCGTTATGAATATCAGGGGCCAACCGTGATGCTTTCTGACTTCCAGTCTCGCGAGGCGAATGGATGATCGCGAGGCGAGACTCTTCAACTTCAAAACTGCCACAGCCGTGACCTTCAACACGGGCAAGCCGTGATCGTCTCTGACTTTTCAGGGTTGGGTGACTCGCGGGGCGAGATATTCTTCGCGGGGCGAACCAGAGACCTTGCATTTTATTGGAACAGTCAGCTTCGGGGTCGCGAGGCGAAGAGAGGTTCGCGAGGTGAATCCCCTGTTTCCTTATTCTCTTGACTTTCACTTAACCTGAAAACAAAGAAATAACTATAAGTGTATTATTTCACTCAAATCTGGATAATTTAACCTAACACTACTCTAAAGACTCAAAACCTTGCTTGAGGACAATCTAATCTAATTGGGATGAAAATAGGATATAATTTGCACAAAACCCTGGTCATACTAGCCATAAAACTAGATGAGCCAGAGGCTTATCATTCTATTAATGCAAACCACATGTTGCGTGGTGAAAGGCGTCGGGCTATCAGATGGATTATTCCTAGCGTAAGATATTTATTAGTTCAAATGCATCAAATGTAGTGGGCATAATTATTGATTTCTATTTAATTCCTCATATTCTAATTGGGTTTTATTTGTACGTAGTCACGTATACAACGTGGATCATGGGAATGTGGATACTATGTGATGCAATGGATGTTGGAAATTATCTCCTCCAGGATCGCTGAAAGATGGCACGAGGTAAATGTTAATTGATAACAATTAGAAGTAACAGTTATAGATTCGTTATATGTTTTATGTTAGTTTATTACTTAAAAGATATAATCTTTTGTCCAATTACACTTGCAGATATTCAACAATCCAACTCCATTATCTGATTCCGACATCAACAACATAAGGAGGCGTTGGGCAACTTTCTTTCTTGAAGTGTACCAACCATAGTTTGTATATATATATGCAGTTAGTTTAAAAACTTATCATGTACTAGCTATAGTGTACTTTTGACTGATCATATGTATTTTGATATGAAATCTATAATATATCATGTAGCTTTTTGGTTTCTAATTATCTTTGTTGTCTGAATGTAATTGAACTTACATATGTATTGTTCGTAATAAATTCAGTATATATTAATTGTGTTTTTGTTGTACAAAAGTGATTGTTGAGAATATTTAGAGTATGTTATTCTGGTATTGATCTGCATTATTACTGAAACAGGGGAAAGGAATGATAGAAATGTAAATAACAGTTTCAAAAAAAAAAATTAGACTTTACACATCGGTTTTACTGAAAATCGATGTGGAAAGTGAAATTTCCACTTCGGTTTTCATTAAAACCGATGTGTAAATTGAAATTTTCACATCGGTTTTGTAGAAACCGATGTGTAAAGTCTAATTTCCACATCGGTTTTCTGAAAACCGATGTGGAAAGTGATATTTTCAATAGTTTACCAATTGACAAATGAACTTTCCACATCGGTTTATGTAAAAACCGCAGTTAAAAATGTACTTTAAACATCGGTTTTAAAACCGATGTGAAAAGTGACAATAAACCACATCAGTCTTTTAAACATCAGTTTGAAAACCGATGTGAAAAGCCAAAAATAACCGATGTGGAATCCCTTTTCTGCACTAGTGCATGCAAGGGTGAGATACCAATATATGGATTTAAACACGATAACCACATGCATGACTCTCAATTACCATTTAACATGAATATTCAAAGATAAACAATATATTTATTAAAGGGTTTCATACCCGACAGTCGTACCCATTTTAAAAACCATGACACTTCAATATTCATCAACTAACTTTGATATCCAATCTTCGGAGCTCCAACCAACAAATAAATGAGCTGATCAGGCTCTCACTGCCAAATAAGGCAGAATCAATGCCCGATATGGCAAAGTTCAAATAACCATTCCACGGTCGTAAACAAGGCAAAGTGGTGACTACATATAGAACATGGTTTTCGTGGTCGTATATCTATCAAGGCACAGTGATGCAAACGTCATGAATACTTGCCATCAAGCATTCAAGTCTTATGCAAAGGCATGTCTGCCCTGAAATGCATGTAAAACGTTTTGTTCCCGTTGTTTTTCTTTGTGTTCAATCTTTATGTGTCGGAGCTAAAAGTCTCACGACCAAATCACCATTTCAAACTTTCAAGTTTAATACCTCTTTCAAATATAATTGACTCCAAGTCAAAACTGTGCAAATCACGAAATCTAGACCGATGCACCAGTCTTAGATACGTAGATTTTAGTGCACAAAACCAATAAACCACTTATAGGACATCTAGTCCATAAATTCACCTTTCGGACCCCGGGCCCATATCATTCGGACTCCTGGCCCATATCATAGAACACTAGATCCGACGTCTTGGTTTCTAGGTTCGTTTAAACAATTTTCGTTATGTGAAATACAAAACAACACCAAAGTTTCCTCAACTTATCCAAGTTGACGGAAATAACACCATTGTGTAAAACTCGTTTACAGAAATCCTTTCTATTTGAAATTCATTTATAAAACCGTCAAATCATAGAGAAATCCATTTTTCTCAAATCTGTTTTCTTTTGAAAACTCCTTTTTCCGTAACAACATCAAATCCTCGTAAAATCATTTCCAACTCATTTCTATTTGAAATAATAAAATTGTTCCTCATAGTTTTCGTTGTCAAATAATTTTCCAAAGTATTTTTCGTTGGAAATAAAGTCATTTCTAAATCAAATGATTTTCTCTTTTACAAAAGTTCTTCATAATCACTGTTAAAATATCATTGACACTTACATTTCTTTGAATAACTTTTCGTCTTATTTTTGAATTTGTTTGGAAAAGACAGCGTAACTAAAATATTTTCAAGATGTCGTCCTCACTATTTACTCATAAATCACTCTTTTCTCCAAAACATCATCAAATATAGACACTTTCAATATTTTTCTTCCATAAATCAAATCCTTTAAATTTCTCCTCAAGCTTTTTCAACGTTTTTATCTTTAATTTAATTGAGCACTGACCAATGTCAGGCTTCTCAGTCAATCAACCAACCAACCAACAGACAATCCATATATAGCAGATATCCATACATCACAATTTAATCATGCTTTCACAGAAAACATTAAAAACCACATAACAGTCATATAACAACTTAATTTGACACCACACATCACAATAGATAAACTCAAATACGAGACACAAATAGCATGCAATTACCGAAAATCCCTCAGGCAGTCTCCCTTTACCTTTGAAGACAAGAGGGATCCTCGTCTTAATGCTCCAATTAGTTCCAAGATTGCAAACTCTACTCCACCAAGCATGTATAACCACGTTCAACGTCCCAGAGACATAACCCAAGCATGATATCAAACAGACAATTTCACCAAATCAATTTTCATCCTCAAAACATACAATCAAAATAAACCATCTATTTAACTTAACAATATCGAATCATTTTCCTACTAAATTGATTTTGAGTAAATAGGATTCTTCAACATAATTGGGAAAAAATTGAATTGATTATAGAAACACGAAATAGTTTTGTCAAGACATAAACTAACAGTCCCAATTACAAAGATACATAGTTAATTTTACAAAAACATAACTAATTTCAAATAAAACTCAAATTGGGCTTTAGGGTTCCTAATCACAATTTGGGGAAAAATGTTCTGGTCATAAAAACATGAAATCGACATTGGAAATCATCATTAGACAGCTTCAATTGCACCAAAATATAATCAATTTCATGATTAGAGTAAGATGAAAAATTAGGTTTTTGAGTGGAATTGAAACCCAAATTTAAAAGCAAATCTGAACAATTGACATAGGGAATTTGAAATTGATATATCCAATTTACGAATAACACTATCAATTTGGGGGATGTAGGTTCTAATTTCGAAAGAGGGTTAGGGTTTCAAAATCGGGGTTTTCAATCTTAAAGAGAGATGAGTGAAATTTCCACTTACCCAACAAAGGAGAAGCACTTTGATGGCGACCTAAGGTGGTGGTGACGGCGGCGGTGCGACGGTAGGGGCGGAGAATGGCGACATGTTTTCTGTACAGCCACCAAAATCCAAAAAAAAAAAAAAACAAGAGTTAAGCTTCAAAGGAAGAGAAAAGAAGGATCAACAACCCAAACTATGGTGGAAACACCATAAACGAAGACCGAAATAGCTCACCATGGTAGTGACAGCGGCGAACTGAGGCGCACCTGAACAGAACGCGCAGGAGGAAAACAGAAGTGTGCAGCCTACCCCTTGCTCTGAGCGGTGACCAGACGTTGGCCTCCCTATTGGCGACGCACGACTGATGGTGTTAGGGAGAGGGAAGGAGATGAGTTTGGAGTGGGAGTTGATGTGAAGAGGGGAAGAAATGTGTGGGTTATGTTGAATAAGGGGAAGAAAACGTGAAATAAAAAGAGACGGGGGTAAGGGAGGTCGAACATATGAGAGAGAGGAGATAAAAAGAACCATTTTTTTATTTACTTAATGAGTAGGTACAAAAATGAGGGGTAAATATTAAGTCTAAAAATAAACATGTTTTTGGCTTTTGGATCTAAAAATAATGGTTGACAATTATATACTTTCAAATTTTAAATTAGAGCCAAGATTGATAGTTGGACTAATCAACTAAGAAAATCAACGGTCCAAAATTAATCTCTGATTAATGTCAAACCAAAATATTTTTAACTCTGAAATTAAATAGAATAAAAATATAACAATAATTTTCTTCCAATCTCATTATTACAAATATATATATTTTTTCTAAACAAATACTCCTAGTGAAAATAACATAATAGTATTGTCTAGTAACCGTACCTGACATAAGACAATATTAACGCACTCAAAAATAATTTTAAATGAGTAATTAAAATTACTCAAACCAAATCACATAAAAATAAACAAAAAAAATAAACATATACATATATTTACTATTATTGAAGAATAGTAAAAACCGGGGTGTTACATTTGTCCTTTTTATTGACACATTGTAAGTCGATTCAGCATCAATGACAAAGGCGTGTGTGACCTTAACCTTCTCCACATTTCCCATGTCGTCTTTCTTCTTTGCTAGTGTAACACCCCGAGTATTTTGGTTTTTTGATATTAGAAATTTATATAATTACGTTTATATTTTTATCTGAGACTTAGAAAATTATTTTAATTATTCCAAAACCATAGTTATACTCTACTTGATGGTATAGAGTTACGGTTAAAATTTAGGTTGAAAAGTCAGGCGAAACTCGGTCTGTGAATTTCACTGACAGTATAATTATACTGCTCAAATGACCTAATTTTGACTCGTGAACGAAACGCTTAAGGTTTTTATGAAGTTTCCAACTTCTTTGGCTATTTTAAAATTTTTTACTTAAAAAGTAAATAATATATATTATGCGGGTGTTATACGAAATCGGGTAAACGACGGAGCTAAAAACGGGATTTGCGGGACCCCATAACGGATAAATGGGATGTCAAATCATGATGAGTCACAAGGGGTGAGTCATGGGATGACTCCTCATTGTCATGATGACTTTTAGGAGGAAAAGACTAAAACACCCTTAATGTTGATTTTATTCACAAGTCTGCCATTGTACAAAATAACCATTTTACCCTTGAATTTTTGTGTTTTGGACACAAATACCCCTCACCTGTAACACCCGGGTGCCGACGAGAGTGGGAGTGGTCGCCGGTGCAAGAAGGCATGGACAAAGAGCGACTCCTGGCAGGCTTCTAGGCGGAGGGACACATGAATGAACCGATTACAGACCCGAATGAGAGGGATCTTGAGACTGTGTAGGTATGGGACTATACAGTTGAGGAAGGCTTATATGAATTGATTGGTACTACCTATACCAACAAGATGCATCTTCTT
Source organism: Sophora flavescens (assembly GCA_030762895.1). NCBI lineage: Eukaryota > Viridiplantae > Streptophyta > Magnoliopsida > Fabales > Fabaceae > Sophora > Sophora flavescens. The sequence goes on along the minus strand of CM061062.1, from coordinate 128,179,946 downwards.
TTCGGGAGCCCATCACTTAAGAACTCCACAGTTAAGAGAGCTTGACCTGGAGCAATTCTGGGATGGGTGACCTCCTGGGAAGTTTTCCCAGGAAGCAAGTGAGTGGGGACAAAGCATGCTGAAAAGACCCGTGTTGGTTTGTGGGGACAGTCATCAATCCATAAAGCAGCCAGGGATGTTACAAATGGTATCAGAGCGGCACCTCTCCCAGTACGGTGTGGTTCGGGGACGAACCAAGCGGAAGCTGGTGGGCATGTAACACCCGGGTGCCGACGAGAGCAGGGAGTGGTCGCCGGTGCAAGAAGGCATGGACAAGGAGCGGCTCCTGGCAGACTTCTAGGCGGAGGGACACATGAATGAATCGATTACACACCCGAATGAGAGGGATCCTGAGGCTGTGTAGGTATGGGACTATACAGTTGAGGAAGGCTTATATGAATTGATTGGTACTACCTATACCAACAAGATGCATCTTCTTTTCGGGAGCCCATCACTTAAGAACTCCACAGTTAAGCGAGCTTGACCTGGAGCAATTCTGGGATGGGTGACCTCCTGGGAAGTTTTCCCAGGAAGCATGTGAGTGAGGACAAAGCACGCTGAAAAGACCCGTGTTGGTTTGTGGGGACAGTCATCAATCCATAAAGCAGCTAGGGATGTTACATCACCCCACACGACCCAAACCCACTTGAGAGGCCTCCTCACTTCTGTAAAAGCCTAACTCATCTTCTCCAAATGGTTGTTCTTCATTTCCACCATTAAACCCTAAGTTGCCATAGCTTGATTTTGTGAAGGAAGTAGGAGATTTCTTGCTCATTTCTTGATTCCAAGAGGTAAACCTTACTCATCTTCCTTGTTTAGCATCATGTTCTTCATTTAATTTCATGATTTAAAGCCTTAATCATCTTTTCCAATTTCTAGATCTAGAACTTTGAAAAATCATAGTAAATCATAGAAAAATCCTAAAAATGTGAAACCAATTTCTATGATCCTATTATCCTCTCCATATTCAAGATCCAAGAGTGTGCATAAAAATAAATTTTCGTGCCTAGTTAACCTAAAGAGACCGAACCTATGTCTTGGTGGGGGGAGGATTTTGTTCATTTTCTTTACATGATCCAATCTTATAAGTTATGTAGGTATTGGATCTATGTTGTTTGAAATGAATCAAGGTCTCTAAGATAATTTAGTTTTCATGACTGAACTTTAATTGTTTGAGGATTGAAAGATTTAATTTCAATCTTTGTACAATGATCATTGATTTAGAGTTTTAAGTAACTAGGAATCATTAATCCAAGAGTTTAGAAATTTTAGAGATTTATGACCCCAAAGTCAGCCCTTGGCCGAAACCAACATGTAGGATTTTAGGCTTGATTTAGTTGTTTGTTTGTTGATTGAGTGTTATGTTTAATGAAGGATAAGCTAGATTATTGTGTACGTGCATTGACGGTTTCCGGATTCACGACAAAGTTTTAAATCGGAAGCTAAGTTCTTCAAGAGGTAAGGGGAGCTTACCTGAGGGATTTTTCTCAATAACCATTTGATTTTAGTGTAGTATGTATAATTTATATGTGGTGGTGGTTATTTGTTTATGTTGTGCTGTTTATCCGTGTATCTATGATTGATCTGCTTTCAATTTATTTAATTATCTGCCGTGGTATATTATATTGCTATGATGCATGATCTACCTGGTGATATAATTCTGATGATGTTGTTGAATGTTGTTTGAGATACCTGACAGTGGTCAGTGCACAACTGATTAATCAGATAAAAGCTTTAATAAGCTGTGTAAATTATATTCAATGTTTTAAGGGAAATGTTGGAATATAATAGTGGTGGAAAATATTGTTTTGGAAAAATAGTGAGTTTTGAGAAATATTATTATTTTAATGATTTATTAGTGTAAAAGTAATTTATGAGTCACGGTTAGAGCGTAACCGTGAAATTATTTTTGTACTGCTAATTTTTACATAAGAAATTCCGTAATATTATAAAAAGTTATTTTCTGAAATTAATATTCGAAAATACCTTATTTATTATATAAGAAAATTATTTTAGAAGAAAGGTCAAAGTTTGACTTAAAAACGTTTTCTTTGAAAATGCTAAACGCTGGCAAGTTTCGAAATTATTTACGGTGGGATGTTTAAAAACAACAGTACTTATTTTGAAAAGAGATTTAATCTCAAATTGATTTATTTTTTTAGAGTTGAAGTTTCAGTAAAATAGTTCTTGATGATTTGACGTTATTTCGAGAAAAATGAGTTTCCAAAGGAAAATAGATTTTCTATGATTTGATGTTTTACAAACGAATTTCAAATAGAAAGGATTTTATGCAAATGAGTTTTACTCAATGACGTGTTTCCGGTAACTTTAATAAGTTGCAGAGATCTTATTTTGGATTTGTTTTTCACAGATGAAAAATGACGTAAACGATGATATGGAACTTAGTAACCGAGATGTCGGGGTACTAGTGTTCTTGTGACGTTATAGACTTGGTGTTTAGTAGGTAGACGGTGTGTCTACTTCACGACGTAATAAATGACGGTAAAAGATTAATGATGTTTTCTATTACCACGAACCTAAGACTGGTGCATCGGTCTAGGGTTTTCGTGATTGAGCACTCGGACTATGAGATCCTGTGTTATTAATGAAAGTTTTAAAATGTTAAAACTCTGTTGGTCGGAAACTTTGAGCTTTGGCAAAGGAAAGATTGAACACACAAAAAAAATGACGAGAACAAAGTGTTTTACATGCATATTTTGGCAAACATGCCTACGAGGTTAATCATGATATCTTGATGATATTCATGTAATAGACGTATTCATTGTGCTTTTGGGAAATCAACGTACAATGAAAAACCATAAATCGACGTTCTCACTGTGCCGGACAATGGGCTATGGTAAAATCGACGTGTCTCTTTTGGCAATCGAGCTTGATCAGCTCATTTTAAAAGACGTTGGGGATCTCCGAAGATTAAGTGTGAATGTTTAGATGATGTATTGAAGTGTTCATTCATAGTTTTCCAACGTTGATGTTTGGGGTGTGGAACCCATTGATAAACTGTATGCTATAATATGGATGCTAATGTTGTTATAAACATGTATATGTGTATGTGCCTTCTTTTGTGTCACGCATTTAGTTATTGTGTTAAATCCATATATTGGCGTCTCACCCTTACAAACATATTAGAGTCGCATAAGGGGTATGATCTCTACAAGAAGAAAAAGACTGTCTAGTTCGGGGCATGCTGTTGCTGCTTCTATCGGTTGTAGTGTCAGTTAGTTACGACCAGCTTAGGTCTTATTATGTTATATTATGTTTTGAGAATAAACTAAACTGATAATGATCTAGGTGTGATAACATATGAGGCAGTATAGTTGTATGACTTATATACATTATGTATTCAAGTGTGATTTGATTACATTGTTGTTGTTACGAGGTTAAAAAAAATAAATTTTTTTTATCACCATATTTTGAAAAGATAAACGTTGAGAAAACATTATTTTTCGTAAGCAACCAGAAAATTAAGTTTTATTTCCGAAAACGGGTAACCATGTGACGACCCGAGTTAGGATGTCACACATTGATCCACTCAGGACTCAATGATCATAATACATGACACGTCTGCCAGCTATGCATGAGAAAAACTTTTATTCTCGTTTCGTTTTCTTTGTCGTAATAATCTTTCCTTGTCGAAGCACAGCTAAAGACCATGCTTAATTTCTTATTAAGACTTTCCACTTAAACAAACATAGGACACACAGTCCAAATGTTTTAAAACTTAACACAGGACACACAGTCCGAGTGCTCAACCGCAAAGCCCTAAACAGATGCACCAGTCTTAGGCTCGCGGATATGGAACTCACATTTTCCACATCAACTTAGGACACAGTCGACAAAATCAATGCAGGACACTTAGTCCAATGACACAGATCCCTGATTTACGTGTCCACAGAACACTAGAACCCCGACGTCTCGGTTCCTAGGTTCATTTATCCTCTTGTAAAACATTTTGCTTAGTGAAAAACAAATACAAAGCAAAAGCTCCGAAAACTTATCCAAGTTTAACGGAATAATTTCACTGAATAAAATTCTCATACATAAATCCTTTTTCTGTTAAAACGTTGATAAAACCTGAAAATCAATGATAAATTCTTTTATTTTCTGATTATTTCATTTCTGAAAATAATTCTCAATAAAAGTCAACTTTTAAAAAGTATTCAATAAATAAATTCATAATAATAAAATAACTATATATTTAATCTTTTCCAAATTTTTTAATAAAATTCTTTTTATAACTTAAATAACTTTTCTGTCAGAATTAATTGTTCTGATTGCTATATAACGTTATTTTCGGAACTTAATCACTTTAAATAACATTTTATATTAAAATTGAATTTATTTTGGAAAAATTAGAGCCTGTGAAAAAATTTCACAGTTTCGTCCTTACTGTCATTTATTGACACCGTTTCCACAAAATATTATTAAAATAATATTTTTCCCACTTTTCTCAAAATTACCCAAATTAATCACTCTGATTAATTATTCAAGCTTATTAAGCTTTTATCCTCAAATTAATTTTTAAACATTGACAAATGTCAGGTTTCTCAGTCCAACCCTCAACAGATAAATTTCAATCACAGAATTGCATGACATGTATCAATTCATGACATGCATCACCGTTTTAATATAACCAAATAATTAGAATCGTGTAAATCCACATATCACATAAACTCAATTACTCAGGTAAATATCTAATCAATCCAGCAATTAACAGTAAATAATGTAATATCATAAAATATTTCTACAGAAAATTAACAAACGACTCTAACAATAGGCATGTGATTATCTTAAACTCCTTAGGCATACTCCCCTTACCTCTTGGAGATTCGAATTAATAGTTTCAAGAACTCTCCCAATTTTGTTCCGTTTTTCCTCCTCGGCTTAGATCAAACCACTCGATCGGTTCCTTCATAACGAATTGCAACCAAAATAAATCCAATCAAACAACAATACACTTAAATCAAGAGGGTTAGGGTTCGGCCTCTTCAATTTTTCTAGGTTAGGAAAGTTAAAAATTTTCTAACTTAGGGATTTATGATCCTTAAGCAACTTAAACATGATTAAGTCCTTAATCTAAGATCATGAACCAAGAACTTTGAATGAAACTCATCTAGTTCCAAGACTAGGGTTTATGTTTTTCACAAAATAAAAAGAATAGGGATTTTTAAAATTTCTCAACTCTTGGATTCAACAAACATACATAACATAGAGTTGGATTTAAGTGTCACAAGACAACTTTTGAATCAAAATTCATCCAACAACAAAATTTAGGGTTTTGGCCCTTTTGGAATAAATAAGCTAGGGTTTGGTTTTCAAATCACTTGTATACAATAGCTATCATGATATCAAGAGATTAAATCATGAATCATGGCTTAAAGTTGAAACAAAATCCAAGAACACCCATTTTGAGAGGTTTCGGCCTAGCTCGAAAAATTAGGAAAGAAATTTCTCATGATCACATGCTTCTAGATGATGAGTATAGAGATGATTATGAGATCATAGCAATTGGTTTCAAGTCAAAGGGATTTTTCTACAATTAATTATGAATTTTTGAAGAAAGCTTCATGAACTTTGAAGAAATTGATGAACAAAAGGATTCCTGGCATAAACTCAAGAATCTTGTGAATAGAAAGGCTTAGAATCACAAGAATAATAAAGGTTATGTAACACCCTGTTTTTCGTGTGCTTAATTATTAGTAAATGCATGCTTTAATGTATTTAATTGTGATAAAATCCGGAGGATGATTTTATTTTAAATAAAATCATTTTCTTGTGTTATTTTACTGTATGAAGTCACAGTAAAATTTTCGGTATAAAATTCAGACGAAAGCCGATCTGGGTTTTCAAAGCCAGTACGAGTTTACTGAGCTAGAGACCTAATATTGACTCGTGAACGAGACGATTAGTGTTTTTTTTATGTTTTGTGTGGGTTTGGAGTGTTTTGAGAAATCTTGTTCGGGGCCGAATTTCCGAGTATTACCCGGGCGAATCGTCGGGAAATACGATCGGGAAATTCATCTGATGCATGTTGGAGCAAAGCAAAAATGGAGTAGATTGACTGATGTGAAGGCTATGACATAGGCATATCCATGGCCATACCTTCCTTACACCAATCAAGTCAAATCACCATACTTTCTTACACACACCTTACCTACACCATACCTCCTTTCTTCTCAACCAAGTCAAGCTCTTCTCTCCCCTCCAATCTGCCCCAAAACTGACGCCCTCCCCCTCTCTTTTCCTTCTTCTATTTAAGTTTCAAAGTGTAACCATTTCACACTTTTGCTTCCTTTCACAAAAACACTTTTTTACAACTATTCATCTTCTTCTTCACACAACTAAAGGTACCATTTTTACTGAGTTTTTCAAGTTGTGTTCTTCATCAAAGTTGTTAATATTGGTAAGGGTAATGTCCCTATACCATTTGTTTTTCAAGTTTTGGCTTTATTTTCATAGTTGATGTTTTGAGTTCATAATATGCTTTTAAACTTCAAAAAATTCTCAAAAATTGTAGAAAACTCCGATTGAGGTGAAACCAATTTCTATATTCTTATTTTTACTTCCTCTACAACATACTAAAATCTTGTGGAAAACAAAAATCTCGAACACCATTTTCTGTACTGGACAGAATCTATGTCTTTTGTGCCATATGAGTTTTGTTTCATCTTTGCTTGGTTAAGCTTGTGTTTGAGTGTTATTCCAACATGATCATGACCAAGAGCTCCTATGTACATAAGGATGCTAGGTTTAAGTGATTGGAAAAGTTTAGAAACTTTTATGTATTTTCATGAAAAAGTGAAAACTCTAAGTGTTTTGTTATATGTACTTTGAGGTTTTTCCAAAGTGATCATGGCTTTGGGCTCCTTGATGTATAAGGATGCTAGATCCAAGAGATTGGAAAGTTTGAAAACCTTTAACCCTCATTTTTACTCAAGGCCGAATGGTAGTGTTTGTGGCCTAGGGTATTTGATTTTTTCATTTTTCCAAAATGATCAAGGTTTTAGGCTCCTTACTAGGTATGGATGCTAACCTAAAGAGATTGGAAAATTTAGAACATCCTAACCTATTTTAGAGGATGAAAACCGAAACCCTAAGTTGATGACTTAGTGGGATTCTTGATTCAAACTTGTTAAACTTTTGGTGTTTTAAGAACTCCTAGCACTTAAGGATCATAAATCCATAAGTTGCATGATTTTTGGAAAACCTTAATCCAAAACCATTGTTGAAAACCGAACCTATGCCTTGTGGCTAGTGTTCTTTGATTAAAAATCTAACCTATGGTTTCATGTGTGTAACCTTAGATTAAATTCTGTGCGGACGTTCGTGATCCTTAGTTTTCGTAGTCGAACCCTTATCGTCTTTTGAGGTAAGAGGGGATTTCCGAAAGATATTCAATAACTGTATGCATGTGTGTATTTTATTAATTGTTTACTTGACTGTTATTGAGTTACTGGATTATCTGAAATGTTATGCTATTATATGAAGTTGAACTGTATCGTTATATATGTTGAGATGTATAACTGTGATGAACTGTGATATTGGCATTGAACTGTGAATACATATATGTGTACATACTGCTGTTGTTGTTTGAAGTTTGCTAAGCCGGACGTGTGTCTGTGCTCAATCATTAATAAGGATTAAAAACCTTAATAAGCTTTGAAGATGAAAGGATGGGTGTTCTTTTCCAAAAAGCTTGAATGTTTAAAAGTACTTGTTTTATGTGACAATATAGTTTTAGTGATTTCTAGAATGCAAGAGAAAAAACCCTTTTTGAACTATGTGTTTTAAGTGAAAACTTTCGAAAATATTTTACAATATCCTATTGGGGATTTTCAAAGTTAAAAGTGTTTCAAAAACGTTTTATAAAGGATTTTCAAAAGAAAAGGTTTTCTCCCAAATGATTTAGAAACTTTCCGATAGCCAGCATAGGTTATCGAGGCTTTCGATTTCGAAAATTGTTTTCGTCAAATGAAAGATAAGTACTAAAATAATAGGAATCTAGAGGTGAGACGTCGCCTCTAGTTTTCCATGCTTAGCACGTGATCTTGGATCAGTGTTAATTCGGGACCCTAAAGTCCTATTCGTAATGTTATGGACTTCAAGTCCAATTCGCGGAATCGAGGACAGTTCGTTCTGATTTCCGTTGTTGTGGGCTATTGTCCTTAGCATGATAAGTAAAACATGACTAAAAGTATATTGATTTCCATTACCACAAACCTTGACTGCGGCCACGGTCTAGGTGTTGGGATTGAGCATTCGGATTGTGTGTCCTATGTTTCTACGTTTTCAAGTGATGGGGAAATAATGTTAAGTCATTAGCTTTGAGCTTTGACAGTGAAATATTTACACAAAGAAAAACCTTAAAAGGAAAGTTTTTATTCATATGCATTTCCCCTGGCAGACGTGCCTTTGCTTATTGAGGATACCCATGGGGTATCTGAGAGTCAGTCACATTGCTATCTGTTTCGTTAAGGGCATGCGGCGTTGTCTGACCAAGAGGCCTGGTGCATCAGGATGCGGTGGCAACAGCCCGGTGGGCAGAGCTTGACCAACTTTATCTTCTCCAGTGATAACATGGTGTTGTGATCTCATGAGATTAGGATAGAGCCTGATATTGAAGTGTCATGCACATTTTCGAAAACTGATTGTACGGGCTTGAGGACCCCTTGATATAACACTGTTATATTATGATGATTATGCATGCTTTAACTGTTGATCTGATTTCGTGTTGCATGTATCATGTATATGGTTGTTGTGGGATATATCTTATGACGGTATCTCACTCTTGCATGTCTGTATGTTATTTTATTTTCCTCGTACCGGGTATGCGTATGCTTTAGATGGACCCTCTTGTCCCTCTTGTACCTGAGGTCACACGGACAGAGACTTTTGACGAGGCCAACAGGATTGGGAATTGGAGGATGGACGCGAATGCGACTACGGCGACGTATCGAGGGCTAATCACTACTACTGAAGCTAATATACATGGAGAGCCTGTTAGGAGGATCCACTCGGTGGAATCCAGGAACGTGATTCTTCCACCGCCATGGTTGTACCTGAACACGCTACAGGAAGCCGGTCTACTTCACCCTCACGTTGAGCCTGCCGAGCCAGAAAAGGAGGAACCGATGGAGGAAGATCCTGAAGAAGATCCCGAAGAGGATCCTGAGGAGGAGCCTCATGAGCTGGTAGACGACTGGTGGGATGAGGAGCTCGAGGCGGGTTATCACCCTATGGATATTGAGGAGGAGGATGTCCCGTTGGATGACGGAGGAGAGGTGATTGACCTGGAGCCGGAGACTTCTTCTTGTGGGAGCGTTTGTGGCCACTCCGAGTGTCGTAGGCATTGGTAGTGGTTGGAGGCTTTGTTTTGAGTGGTCCGTTAGTCTTGGCTTTTGAGCTTTTCTTTTGAGTTTAGATTCCCAGATTCCCATTCCCAGTTGGTGTTTTATTTACCTTATCTTCTCGAGTTATGTTTCAGATTATGTTTTTCGTTTCTGTTGGCCATATTGATTAAGGCCGTGGTGTAATGTTAAAACCTAAGACCTTTCGAGGCAATATTATATGTATGTATCTGTTGTCGTTTTCAAGTTGTGAGTTTCTTTACCTTTTACTTCTTTTCTTTAAAGAAAAAAAAATTAAGTACCTTTTTGGTAACCTTGTGTATGTTGAATAATCTTTTTCCGAAGGCGACCAGCATTTAAACGAGCATTTTTAAGCAAAAAGGGTAACCATGTGATGACCAAGTTAGGGTGTCACATTAGTGGTATCAGAGCTAGTCGAGTCTTTCGGGAATGTCTGGGTTAGATCTGTTGTGTTGCTGTTGTGTTTTCTCTGATTGTGTGTTGTTTGAATTACTTCTTTTGAGGTAATGTGTGGTGACCGGCGGGTTCTCTCTTTCGGATTGTCATATGACTGCTTGTGTGATCCAGGTCAGTATGAATCAGAGAGGTGCTCGTGGACGTGGACGAGGCAATGGAGGAATGGACTTCGCTGCTCAAGCACTGGCTGATGTGGCTGCTGCTATAGCTCATCAAACGACCAATGCTGCTGCACAAAATCAGCAAGAACAGCTGCGAGCGGAACAAGCTGCAGAGGGAAGGCATCTTGATGCGTTCGAGACGTCGTAATCCATCTCGGTTCGATGGAGACGTGGATCCGATTAAGGCAGATCTCTGGATTCAAGAGTTAGAAAAGATTTTCGAGTTGGTACACACTCTGAAGAATCCAAGGTACCTTATTCGACGTTTCAGCTCGTGGGAGACGCCGAGTATTGGTGGAAGGGTACTAAGCAACCGCTAGAGGTTGAACATCAAGTGATCACACTGGGGAGTATTTCGCGGCAAGTTTCTGGACAAGTACTTTCCCGGAGTGCCCGAAAGGAGAAAGAACAAGAGTTCTTGAGGCTAAGTCGAGAGATCGACGGTGGGGGAGTATGCGGCAAAGTTCGAATCACTTGCCAAATACTTCCGCTTCTTTCAGAACAACCCCAATGAAGAGTGGAAGTGCGAACAGTTCGAAGCCGGTTTACGCTTTGAAATCAAGGAATCAGTGCTGCCCTTGGAAATTCGGAGTTTCCAAGCATTAGTGGAGAAGTGCCGGAAGATTGAGTTGATGCGCAAAGGAAGAGATAGCAGAGAAAGCGCAAGTGGACCAGTTCGTCATAAGGGTCAGAATCAAGGACATAATTTCAAATGGAAGCAGAACCAGAGGAAGCCATACCATCAACCACCTAGCTACAATAACAATCATAAGCAACAAGCTCGTTCCAGTGTGTTAGGAACTGGAAGTGGAGGCCAGAGAAACAACGATCAAGGCCAAGGAAGGAGATGTTTCCGATGTGGGGATCCGAATCACTTCGCGAATGATTGCCCAAAGAAGGACTACAAGTGCAACAACTGTGACCGTATTGGGCATTTGGCAAAGGAGTGCCAAGCACCAAAGAGGGAGCAGTCATTCAACCTCACCAGAGCAAGCAAGCCAACCGCCAAGGGAAGAGTTTACACGATGAGTGGTGCGGAGGCATCGAACTCCGGTGATCTCGTGCAGGGTGAGTGTGACATTGATGGTAATCTCTTAATTGTACTGTTTGATTCTGGTGCAACCCATTCATTTATTTCGATGGATCGTGTGAAAACGTTGAACTTGCCTGTTTCTTCCTTATCTTATAATCTGATTGTTTCTACCCCAACTGCTAAACCTGTGACTGTTAATTATGTTTGCTTAAACTGTCCTATCATTGTTCAGAATAGACATTTCCTTGCGGATTTGATCTGTTTGCCCCTAGTACAACTAGATTTGATCTTAGGCATGGATTGGTTATCTTCCAACCATATCCTAATAGACTGTGCTCAGAAAACCTTAGTCTTTAGGGATGAGATTTCTGGATTATTATCTGCTAGTCAGGTAAGAGTTTCTTTGAAAGAAGGGGCTCAATTTTACATGCTGTTGTGTTCCTCGGAGGTCAAGAGCGAGTTTGACTTAGAGTCGGTACCTGTCGTCCGAGAGTTTCCGGAAGTTTTTCCAGAGGATGTACCTGGATTGCCACCTGTTCGGGAGATTGAGTTCGTGATTGATCTAGTCCCAGGTGCTGGACCAATATCCATGGCACCGTATCACATGTCACCATCGGAGTTAGAAACCTTGAAGGAGCAACTTGAGGAATTGATGAGGAAGGAGTTCATACGGCCTAGTGTGTCACCGTGGGGAGCTCCAGTCCTGTTAGTGAAAAAGAAAGATGGATCGGCCAGGCTATGTGTGGATTATCGCCAGTTGAATAAAGTCACGATCAAGAATCGATATCCTCTTCCAAGGATAGATGATCTCATGGATCAGTTGCGTGGCGTTGCAGTGTTTTCGAAGATAGATCTACGGTCAGGATACCACCAGATACGAGTGAAGGCAGAGGATGTTCCTAAGATAGCGTTTCGAACACGCTATGGGCATTATGAGTTTTTGGTGATGCCATTCGGAGTGACCAATGCGCCAGCTATATTCATGGACTATATGAATAGGATCTTTCATTCCTTTTTGGATCAATTCATAGTCGTCTTTATAGATGACATTCTGATCTATTCCCCGGATGAGGAGTCACATGCTAAACACCTTAGCATTGTTCTTCAGATCCTAAAAGAGAAGCAGCTGTATGCGAAGCCGGAGAAGTGTGAGTTTTGGTTGGATCAAGTTCAATTCTTAGGTCATGTGATATCTCGTGAAGGAATCGCTGTAGATCCGAAGAAGGTTGAGGCTGTTTTGGAATGGGAAAGGCCAACAACGGCGACGGAGATTCGTAGCTTTGTGGGTTTGGCTGGATACTATCGAAGGTTTATCGAAGGGTTTTCCAAGATAGTGGGACCTCTCACTCAGTTGACTAGTAAGGACCAAGCATTCGTTTGGATGAAGCTTGTGAAAGGAATTTCCAAGAGTTGAAGCGTAGATTGACGACTTCACCTATGTTGATTCTACCTAATCCCAAGGAACCTTTTGAGCTTTACTGTGACGCTTCACATCAAGGGTTGGGCTGTGTGCTGATGCAAAATCGGAAAGTTGTAGCTTATGCTTCGAGGCAGTTGAAGATTCACGAGAGAAACTATCCGACGCATGATTTGGAGTTAGCGGCTGTGGTCTTTGCTTTGAAGATATGGAGACATTACTTGTACGGGGCTACTTTTAATGTTTTTAGTGATCACAAGAGCCTGAAGTATCTCATTCGATCGAAGGAATTGAATATGCGTGAGAGACGTTGGTTAGAGTTTCGAAGGATTACGACTTTCAACTACTGATATCACCACGGGAAGGCGAATGTGGTGGCCGATGCGCTAAGCGAGAAAGGCGATTCACGCGTCGCTGATGATGGTTAGGAGCGGGAATTGTTGGAACAATTCCGAGATCTGAGTTTGTCTGTTGAGGTTATGCCAGGAAGGCCGTGGTTCGAACAAGATCACCGTGTCAAATGGATTGATGGAGCAGATAAAGGAGAAGCAAGAGACCGATCGATTATCTGCAGACTGAAAGGGATTTAGTGCGACAAGGAGCATTGTCAGATTTTAGAGAAGGCACAGACGGGATCTTAAGGTTCGGTGAAAGAATCTGTGTGCCTGAGGATGTCGAGTTGAGAAAGATGATCTTAGAAGAAGCTCATAAGAGTAAGTTGAGTATGCATCCAGGAGCTACCAAGATGTACCAAGATATAAAGAAGTTATATTGGTGGTACGGGATGAAGAGAGATGTGATGGAATATGTTGCATCATGTTTGGTATGCCAGAAAGCCAAAGTAGAACATCAGAGACCTGCAGGAATGTTACAATCTTTAGATATTCCCGAATGGAAGTGGGACGAGATATCAATGGATTTCGTAACCAGTTTACCAAGAAATAGAAAAGGGTATGAGGCTATATGGGTAATTGTAGATCAACTGACCAAGTCAGCTCACTTTCTACCAGTCAACATGAAGTACCCGATAAAAAGGTTAACCCAGTTCTACATCGACGAGATTGTTAGGTTACACAGTATACCCTCGAGTATTATTTCGGATCGTGATCCGAGATTTACGTCAGAGTTCTGGAAGGGACTACAAAACTCTTTGGGAACAAAACTCAAATTGAGTTCTGCATATCATCCACAGACGGATGGACAATCGGAAAGTACGATCCAGTCGCTTGAAGACTTGCTTAGAGCCTGTGTTTTGGAGGATGCAGGGAGTTGGGATGAGTCATTACCGTTGATAGAGTTTACCTATAACAACAGTTTCCACTCAAGCATAGGAATGACACCCTATGAAGCTCTATATGGTAGACGATGCAGAACACCTTTGTGTTGGTATCAGGATGGAGAAAGCCTATTGTTGGGACCAGAGCTGGTACAGCAGACGACCGAGAAAGTGAAGATGATCCAAGAGAAAATGCGAACCGCCGAAAGTAGACAGAAGAGTTATGCTGATAAGAGACGACGACCTCTAGAGTTTGAAGAAGAACATGTGTTCTCGAGAGTCACGCCAACAACGGGGATTGGCAGGGTAATAAAATCCAGGAAGCTCACTCCCAAATTCATTGGACCCTACCAAATTCTTCGTCGCGTAGGTCCAGTAGCCTATAAAATATCTTTACCACCTTTTCTTTCCAACATCCATGATGTCTTTCATGTTTCTCAGTTGAGAAAATATATTCCTGATCCATCACACGTCATAAAACCTGATAATGTACAATTGAAAGAGAATCTGTCTTTCATAACGTCACCGGTACGAATTGCGGATAAGATGACGAAGCAGCTCAGAGGTAAACAAATTCCTCTAGTCAAAGTTATCTGGAATGAAACAACCGGAGAAGCTACGTGGGAAGCTGAGGACAAGATGAAGATGCAATACCCTGAGTTATTTCAAGGTACGTAATCTCGAGGACGAGATTCTTTTTAGAGGGGTGGAGTTGTAACACCCTGTTTTTTCGTGTGCTTAATTATTAGTAAATGCATGCTTTAATGTATTTAATTGTGATAAAATCCAGAGGATGATTTTATTTTAAATAAAATCATTTTCTTGTGTTATTTTACTGTATGAAGTCACAGTAAAATTTTCGGTATAAAATTCGGACTAAAGCCGGTGCTGGGTTTTCAAAGCCGCATCGAGTTCTTGAGCTAGAGACCTAATATTGACTCGTGAACGAGACGATTAGTGTTTTTTTTTTATGTTTTGTGTGGGTTTGGAGTGTTTTGAGAAATCTTGTTCGGGGCCGAATTTCCGAGTATTACCCGGGCGAATCGTCGGGAAATATGATCGGGAAATTCATCTGATGCATGTTGGAGCAGAGCAAAAATGGAGTAGATTGACTGATGTGAAGGCTATGACATAGGCATGTCCATGGCCATACCTTCCTTACACCAATCAAGTCAAATCACCATACTTTCTTACACACACCTTACCTACACCATACCTCCTTTCTTCTCAACCAAGTCAAGCTCTTCTCTCCCCTCCAATCTGCCCCAAACCGACGCCCCTCCCCTCTCTTTTCCTTCTTCTATTTAAGTTTCAAAGTGTAACCATTTCACACTTTTGCTTCCTTTCACAAAAACACTTTTTTACAACTATTCATCTTCTTCTTCACACAACTAAAGGTACCATTTTTACTAAGTTTTTCAAGTTGTGTTCTTCATCAAAGTTGTTCATATTGGTAAGGGTAATGTCCCTATACCATTTGTTTTTCAAGTTTTGGCTTTATTTTCATAGTTGATGTTTTGAGTTCATAATATGCTTTTAAACTTCAAAAAATTCTCAAAAATTGTAGAAAACTCCGATTGAGGTGAAACCAATTTCTATATTCTTATTTTTACTTCCTCTACAACATACTAAAATCTTGTGGAAAACAAAAATCTCGAACACCATTTTCTGTACTGGACAGAATCTATGTCTTTTGTGCCATATGAGTTTTGTTTCATCTTTGCTTGGTTAAGCTTGTGTTTGAGTGTTATTCCAACATGATCATGACCAAGAGCTCCTATGTACATAAGGATGCTAGGTTTAAGTGATTGGAAAAGTTTAGAAACTTTTATGTATTTTCATGAAAAAGTGAAAACTCTAAGTGTTTTGTTATATGTACTTTGAGGTTTTTCCAAAGTGATCATGGATTTGGGCTCCTTGATGTATAAGGATGCTAGATCCAAGAGATTGGAAAGTTTGAAAACCTCTAACCCTCATTTTTACTCAAGGCCGAATGGTAGTGTTTGTGGCCTAGGGTATTTGATTTTTTCATTTTTCCAAAATGATCAAGGTTTTAGGCTCCTTACTAGGTATGGATGCTAACCTAAAGAGATTGGAAAATTTAGAACATCCTAACCTATTTTAGAGGATGAAAACCGAAACCCTAAGTTGATGACTTAGTGGGATTCTTGATTCAAACTTGTTAAACTTTTGGTGTTTTAAGAACTCCTAGCACTTAAGGATCATAAATCCATAAGTTGCATGATTTTTGGAAAACCTTAATCCAAAACCATTGTTGAAAACCGAACCTATGCCTTGTGGCTAGTGTTCTTTGATTAAAAATATAACCTATGGTTTCATGTGTGTAACCTTAGATTAGATTCTGCGCGGACGTTCGTGATCCTTAGTTTTCGTAGTCGGAACCCTTATCGTCTTTTGAGGTAAGAGGGGATTTCCGAAAGATATTCAATAACTGTATGCATGTGTGTATTTTATTAATTGTTTACTTGACTATTATTGAGTTACTGGATTATCTGAAATGTTATGCTATTATATGAAGTTGAACTGTATCGTTATATATGTTGAGATGTATAACCGTGATGAACTGTGATATTGGCATTGAACTGTGAATACATATATGTGTACATACTGCTGTTGTTGTTTGAAGTTTTCTAAGCCGGACGTGTGTCTGTGCTCAATCATTAATAAGGATTAAAAACCTTAATAAGCTTTGAAGATGAAAGGATGGGTGTTCTTTTCCAAAAAGTTTG
This sequence comes from Sophora flavescens, assembly GCA_030762895.1. NCBI lineage: Eukaryota > Viridiplantae > Streptophyta > Magnoliopsida > Fabales > Fabaceae > Sophora > Sophora flavescens. Next base: position 128,163,428 of record CM061062.1, on the reverse strand, counting down.
AATGTTTAAAAGTACTTGTTTTATGTGACAATATAGTTTTAGGGATTTCTAGAATGCAAGAGAAAAACCCTTTTCGAACTATGTGTTTTAAGTGAAAACTTTCGAAAATATTTTACAATATCCTATTGGGGATTTTCAAAGTTAAAAGTGTTTCAAAAAAGTTTTATAAAGGATTTTCAAAAGAAAAGGTTTTCTCCCAAATGATTTAGAAACTTTCCGATAGCCAGCATAGGTTATCGAGGCTTTCGATTTCGAAAATTGTTTTCGTCAAATGAAAGATAAGTACTAAAAGAATAGGAATCTAGACGTGAGACGTCGCCTCTAGTTTTCCATGCTTAGCACGTGATCTTGGATCAGTGTTAATTCGGGACCGTAAAGTCCTATTCGTAATGTTATGGACTTCAAGTCCAATTCGCTGAATCGAGGACAGTTCGTTCTGATTTCCGTTGTTGTGGGCTATTGTCCTTAGCATGATAAGTAAAACATGACTAAAAGTATATTGATTTCCATTACCACAAACCTTGACTGCGGCCACGGTCTAGGTGTTGGGATTGAGCATTCGGACTGTGTGTCCTATGTTTCTACGTTTTCAAGTGATGGGGAAATAATGTTAAGTCATTAGCTTTGAGCTTTGACAGTGAAATATTTACACAAAGAAAAACCTTAACAGGAAAGTTTTTATTCATATGCATTTCCCCTGGCAAACGTGCCTTTGCTTATTGAGGATACCCATGGGGTATCTGAGAGTCGATCCACATTGCTATTTTTTCGTTAAGGGCATGTGGCGTTGTCGACCAAGAGGCCTGGTGCATCGGGATGCGGTGGCAACAGGCCGGTGGGCGGAGCTTGACCAACTCTATCTTCTCCAGTGATAACATGGTGTTGTGATCTCATGAGATTAGGATAGAGCCCGATATTGAAGTGTCATGCACATTTTCGAAACCGATTGTACGGGCTTGAGGACCCCTTGATATAACACTGTTATATTATGATGATTATGCATGCTTTAACTGTTGATCTGATTTCGTGTTGCATGTATCATGTATATGGTTGTTGTGGGATATATCTTATGACGGTATCTCACTCTTGCATGTCTCAGTATGTTATTTTATTTTCCTCGCACCGGGTATGCGTATGCTTTAGATGGACCCTCTTGTCCCTCTTGTACCGAGGTCACACGGACAGAGACTTTTGACGAGGCCGACAGGATTGGGAATTGGAGGATGGACGCGAATGCGACTACGGCGACGCATCGAGGGCCAATCACTACTACTCAAGCTAATATACATGGAGAGCTCATTAGGAGGATCCACTTGGTGGAATCCAGGAACGTGATTCTTCCACCACCATGGTTGTACCTGAACACGCTACAGGAAGCCGGTCTACTTCACCCTCACGTTGAGCCTGCCGAGCCAGAAGAGGAGGAACCGATGGAGGAAGATCCTGAAGAAGATCCCGAAGAGGATCCCGAGGAGGAGCCTCATGAGCTGGTAGACGATCGGTGGGATGAGCAGCTCGAGGCGGGTTATCACCCTTTGGATATTGAGGAGGAGGATGTCCCGTTGGATGACGGAGGAGAGGTGATTGACCCGGAGCCGGAGACTTCTTCTTGTGGGAGCGTTTGTGGCCACTCCGAGTGTCGTAGGCATTGGTAGTGGTTGGAGGCTTTGTTTTGAGTGGTCCGTTAGTCTTGGCTTTTGAGCTTTTCTTTTGAGTTTAGATTCCCGATTCCCATTCCCGAGTTGGTGTTTTATTTACCTTATCTTCTCAGTTATGTTTCAGTTATGTTTTCGTTTCTGTTGGCCATATTGATTAAGGCCGTGGTGTAATGTTAAAACCTAAGACCTTTCGAGGCAATATTATATGTATGTATCTGTTGTCGTTTTCAAGTTGTGAGTTTCTTTACCTTTTACTTCTTTTCTTTAAAGAAAAAAAAAATTAAGTACCTTTTTGGTAACCTTGTGTATGTTGAATAATCTTTTTCTGAAGGCGATCAGCATTTAAACGAGCATTTTTCCGCAAAAAGGGTAACCATGTGATGACCAAGTTAGGGTGTCACAGGTTACCTCTTGATGATCAAAGAAAAGGAAGGTTTGGATGAAGTTCTTCACAAAATCAAGCTTTGTGTTCTTGAGTTCTTAAGGTAAAAGTATGAATTTGGAGAGAAAGATGTCATGAAATTAAAGAATGAAATTGCCTAAGTGTTGTTGAAGATGGTGGAGCCTGGGTTTAGGGACTTTTTGGTCTAAAATCTCAATGCCAAACTTGTAAAAATTATGTGAATCTAGGGGCAAAATTGTCCTTTCCATGCAAAAATATCCTATTGTCATAAATGCGCTATTATGGCTATTATAACTCGGATAGGATCGTCATAAATGTCCGTCACATCAGTCACACCAGTTATCTTAGCTCCGTTGCTGACTCCCTGATTCATCTGACGCAGGTTTTTCTAGAGATATCTCGACATTTTCGCCCGCAGCAAATATAATATTTTAATTTTACGCTAAATTTTTCAAAACTTCCAGTATTGTAGCAAATACGATAAAAATATTTTTCATCTCGTTCACGAATTAAAATTAGGTTTTCTGAGCAGTAAACTTTTACTGTCAGTGAAAATGCAGACCGCGTTCCGTCTGAATTTTCAACCCAAAATTTCATCGTAACCCTAAGATATAAAACATGACATGAAAATAACAGTGGTTTACCCAAAATCATTTTGAGTCTTGGATAAAATATATATATTTATATATTTTTATTATCAATATTTGAAAGGAAAAAAAAGAAGAGGTGTTACATTTAGTCTTCTCTTTTCTTGACGTTTTCTTTTATATAGTGCAGGTCTCTATGATTTTTATTCAACTTGTGGGCGAAGCTTTTTAATCCAAGACCTTCCAAGTCCAATTGAAAAGAAAATATTGTTATTCAATTTTCAATTGAATTTGTAGTACCTAGTTCTGTAGCTCCTTTTTAACTTTATGTTTCTCTCAATTGGAAGCGGGTCCCACTTAACTTTTCTATTTCAATTAAAACACATGCTTCGTGCCACTGTACGTATTCAAAGTCCAAATTGAGGTATTCTTTCAATTGGACGTGGGAGGCTTCTCCAAATGAGGCTTTATTCTTCTTTCTTTCAACTTTGACCGTGGGCCCTTTTTTTCTTCAATTTGCTTTCATCAATTTAACATTTGAATTCATCTACAACTAAGATAATTATATAATGAGATGAAATTAAATAAAATAATTATGAAAATGAATTAATTATTAAATTTTAATAGATACAATAAAACTCATCAATTCTACAATAAATAAAGAGAATTGGGTGTTAATTCAATATTAAACACTCAAATATATATAAAATGCATCCAAATTCACTCAAAAAAATAATATATATATATATATATATATATATATATATATATATATATATATATATATATATATATAGGATGACGGTTTATCAGTATGTAAAGCATCTTTCCACAGTAAACAAACCCGTTTTAGTGTCTGTTGCTTTATATATGGTTTTGTTGACTTCTAAAAGAGGATCCCCAGACTTAAGCCTGATAACACTCTTACTCCCTTGCATGGTATTGTTGCTAAAACGATATCTATATGAGTATTGTGTTTACTGAGTGTGCTCACAAGTAATCCTAGCTTCTGCGCACCATCACTAATTTATAGGTGAAACTAGCTGATCACTATGTATTGATATTCTTAGCGTTAAAATAAAGCAACGCATATGTATTTAGGTCCACCTACTAGATAAGAAAGTGACCCGACCCGAAAATAGAACAAACTTGAACTCTATCCACAAGGGTTATGACGTTTGTAATTCATTGTTCTTGTGAACAAGGCATGGAGCCGATATAGGAATGTTGAAGTTCAATGTATTACGTATCAATCGTACATAACTTGTGGCTCATCTCAAAAATCATTGTTGGGAGTGATTCTTAGTTATATTTTTAATATTATAGTTGATGTGTAATGAATTTTCTTGCTCTGATCATCACGTAGGATTTTTTTTTTCAAAGTGGGATATAATAACCATTTTTTCTTATATTTTATTGAAATATCTAACATTAGAGAAGGAATATATGTAAAAAAGAAAAACAAATATCAATTTTAATATATCCATTTTGGATACAGATCACATGTTTCAATTTGGTGTGGCACGTCACTCATGTCCTCGTCACTAATATCTTGTCATATATTTTATTATTTTTTTATATTACATAAATTTTTAACTTATGTACTGACAATATGTTATTAGCAAGGACAAGATGTGGTTCACTAAATTGGGATAGAAAATCTCTATCCATCAGTTTTATACTTTTATGATTCTTTCATGATAATGTAGGAATGACATTCCTTTTGGATTAGATAAAGATTCCTCTTTATCAACTAAAGAATCAAATATCTGTAAATAAAAAATAAAAAAATCTATGAGTTATGCTGACTCCTAAAAAAGATAGTTGAATTCTATAATTTTTTTCTACATACAAAAAGTTTAGATTGAGGAAGATACGCCTCCTTGTATGGTCAGAAAATACAATCAATCTCAGCGAGAATTTATAGTAGAATTTACATACTGCTTACCAACAGGAGAGATCTAAGAATCGAATCCATAAAGAAGAATGGTTATATGTTGGAAAAAGGAGAAATTATTAAATTTAAACCTTGTCATCTTATATGGTATTTAATTTTTCATTGTTGCACGTATATTGATCAACTTTTTTGCTTTAATTTGGAGAACATGAAGAATAATTACAAAATTCAGCAACAGGGTTGACGCATCTGATCAAGCCTTCCGTTCACTCTAGCTGTAACTTAATTTTTGTTCTCTCTCATTACGTCGTCTTTCTTTACATTCTTCGCATCGTCCTATCCCACTTCCTTCACTATAACCATCGCATCTCCTCTCCCGCGTTTTTGTGGCCTCCACTACAACTCTGTTTTGACTAATATAAGTTCTTTGTTAGTATTATAATTTATGATTTAATTGATATGCAATGATAATTTTATAATTTTTCGCTTTGATTTATAATTTAACTTAGAAATGGAACAACCTATATCCAGCGTCAAAATCTTCATCTATCGAAAAAAAAACTTCAACAGCAAGTTTTAAATATTAAATTGACTTTCCATGTGCATGGACTCGAAACAAATTACAATTTGAACTGAATACAAAAATTCTTAGAATAAATACATATACAAAGTGTTTGTCATATAAAATATTGAGTAAATCTTGGAGTTTTGCTAAACTACAATCTAGTGAAAACTTAAAAAATATACTTCATCCTAATAGATCAGTTGACTGTTAACTAAGATAAAAAATTCTAACTGAAATTTAATCTTATTGGGTCTGAAATAACTTGATGGGGTGGTTAACAAAATTTAAATTTTCAATAAAAATTATATAATTTTTTAATAGTGAGTTAAGCTAGTCATTGTAGTGACTACTCAATCATGTATGATATAATTTATATAAAGGGATTAAAAATATTATTGCCAGAAAAATGTCAATTTGGCCCCAAGTATTACGATTGTGCGATTTATATAAGTGAATTAATACGTATTATTATTATTATTATTATTATTATTATTATTATTATAGCCTGAAGATTAAAATTAATCATTTATTTCAAAATACAAATGAAATAAAATATTATAATAAGTTTCAAGGCTATCGTAGTTATGATTATTTTTTTGGCTTAATAGCACTTTTGGTCCCCCAAGTATCACGATTTTACGATTTCGGTCCCTCAGGTTTCAACTGTGACAATTAGGTCCCCTAGGTATCACGACTGTGCAATTTTATTCCCCCAGGTTCCAATTGTGTCAATTTGATCCTTCGAGTATTACGATTGTGCAATTTTGGTCCCCCACAATTATGCAATTTTAAATGTCATTTGTATATTTCATAACTACAATAGCCTTGAAACTTCTTATAATATTTCATTTCATTTGTATTTTAAAATAAATGATTAATTTTAACCTTCGCACTATAATAATAATTGTGGAAAAATAACCCTAGTGTGTTTTGATTAATGACTAAACTAACTTGAATTACACTTTGATTCACTAATTTCTTACCAAGTTTGAATGCTTGTATAAGATATAATCAGTGCAAGGAAAATGATGCAAAGGATCAAAGGAACAAAAGAAGGATCATGAATGAATGCTTGAAGATGAAGAACTACAAAGAAAAATCTCAAAGGATCTCAAGCAATATTAGACTATCAATGTAAAGTAATATTATAAGTTTTTCTTTTTGAAATAGATCTCATAAAAACAAAATAAAAAGGGTTTTCATAAAGTAAAATGAACTTAGAATGAAAAAGGATTAATTGAAAGTTCTGTACATCTATGTATACATATATGTACTTTCAATTAATTAACTAACTTTTAATGAAAACCAATGTGTACATCAATGTATAAATAGTATACATCAATGTATACATCGATTGATTGTGACCGACTTGATAAAAATGCAAAACAAGCTTCAGTACATCGATTGCACAATCGATGTATAAGGTGAAACATAAGCTGACGCTTTTTGAAAGAAGCTTACAATCGATTGACCAATCGATGCATAAGGCTGAACAGAAGCCAACACTTATGAATACATGCATCCCATCGATTGGTACATCAATGTAAACATAGAACATAAGTTAAGTCTTTTAAAAATTATAGAACATCGATTACACTACAAAAAAAAAACCTATTTAGCGACCAAAGATTTCGGTCGCTAAACATGATGATTCGGTTGCTATATTGTTTAGCCACCGAATTAGCGACCGAATTAAGGGGGTAGCAGAAACCCTGGTGGCTAAATGTTTAGCGACCGAACTTGTATTTCGGTCGCAAATTTGCGACCGATATTTCGGTCACAAAATTATATATTTCGGTCGCCATATAGTTGGTCGCATGCTCAGCTAACCTAATTTGGTGACCGATATTCGGTTGCTATTTCGATCGCAAATTTTGAATTTTTTTTTATAAAAATTTTCCTGTAACTTAATCCTACCGACCAAATTTTGTTTTTCAACTATTACCCCATTGATTTTTAATTTCTGATATAAACAAAATACACCAATATTTTTTTTAATAAATAGAAAACGTAAATATGATGTACTAACGATCCAAAACAACACAGTCAATATGATCAAGAAAACATATACATTAATTAACGCAAGTTTAATAATTGTTTATAAAAAAAAAGTTTAATAATGTACTAATTAACGATCAAAACATAAAAACACACCACAGTCAATAAGTACTAATCAAAATATCAAAACTCATCAATCTTCCAAAGGGATGAACATGTAGAAGCGAGAACCCCCAAGGAACTTAAACTTTGCCAATGCACCAGTGGACAACAAATACAACTCCTTGATACCATTTATATCTGCTGCAAAATATGGGCGATCCACATGGATTACTATATTCCCATTGAACAGATTTCCGCTTTTGTCTTCAATAGTCACAACACGAGGTATTTGTTGTCCCCAACGACGGTAGAATGATCGCGGGATTGAAATCAAATCCTGCAAATACACAAGAACAATTTAGTAAATGATTAGTTTATGCCTTAACCATCATTACGTGAATCCGATCGTTATTCTTAAGTTGATGAGATACTGTACCTGGTCTATATGGATGGCTGTCTCAAAACATTTAGTCGGATCCATTTTCTGATAAAACAATAAGGAAAACAAGTCATATGTCTAAACTTCATCAAGTGATAATAAGAAAAGATGGAAAGATCCATGTAGCATACTAGCATGTTAAAATAGAACAAAGAAATGCAACTTCACATGCAACTTTACAGATTAGCAAACATAGTAGTTTTCAGGGAAGCAGATGCTTTTACGTCGTTTTGAAGGATGGTCATAGAGAGGACTTTTCCTACCGGAAGTGCCTAGATAACCTAGTAAGGATGGTCATCAACAACTATTTCTGGAAAGCTCCATTTCCTAGTGAAACAAATGAGTAGAAAACCAGAGTTGCTTTTATAATATTGTGTACAGAGCTGCTTTCTAATGTGAATAATGTTTGAATGATGACGACCCGTCATGCATGTGCCTGGCAAACTGTGCCTAGCCCTTCATTTTATCTAACCGTATACTTAATCCTTCATTATCTAGGAGACTAGCTTTTGTTGGCTTCAAGAAGAGACTTTCTTAAGCTCATGGACTTTAAATTAGTAAATGAATAATGATTTTATTAACAACAACAAAGTCATGCCATTTACGAACTAATAACACTTTATCAATTCATTCCAATGCTTACAATGTAAATATACACAAATATGATTCCATAATCATTTCCAAACAAGTTATCAACAAATACATATCAAATTATTCTAATTACGTTGATTCATTGTTATTGAAAGATTTTTATTTTAAAGAGAATAAACTATTCTTTATAGCAATCCAAATGTATGTATGCTCAGATATAAGTACTAGCCTTCAATAAATTTACATCATCAAACAACACAAGAGATAAGTAGAATTACCAAATGAATCCGATTCAAAATGAGTGAAAAGCTCTCTTGGAATTACAGGCTACAATAATGTTTTTAGATCATTTCATACTCCAACAAAGATTATTTTTTTGTTTACAGAGAAGTGAACAAGAACATGAAATCCCTAAAACCCTCTTTTGAAATTTTTGAAACAGATTCAGACAAGAACCAACAAATTCATGGATTCCAAACGAATCAAAATACAATACAATCAGAATGCATACACAATACAATATGAAATTATTCACAGCAAGTAAACAGCTGCATCACAGAGGCTATAGATCATACTATTGTGAGATATTCCCTGAGGCAATATAACAGAACAATGAACAACCTTCAAAGACATAAATTCAGCCAAGATATGGAAATATAAATAGACCAGAAATTACAAGTGTCATATTTAATAGAAAACACATCATTAACACAGGGACAATCTTGTTACTGGACATGTTAAACTAGAATGGTCTTCAAACAACTGCCTCAGTATTGGTCATTTGTTTGAACTATAGCCATGAACTATCCATGTTTGAAATTGTAGACACCTAGCACAAAACAAATTGAAAATCCATAGCACACATCCTCACTAACCAATTTAGATGCATTTCACAAAGCAGAACTGAATCTAAATCAAAGACTAAGATCTTTGAAATGGAAGGTAATTTCATGACTAAATCAACAAGAAGCAAACCAGAAGGGTTCTCAGATTAAATTTGAAACATTAAATTGGTACAGTTACACTAATCGTAGTTCTCACTGTTATCTTTATCTCATCACTTAAATATGCTAATGGATTCAAGTTTCACGGCCAATGCAGGTGGGTGCTTTGAGGCTTTAAAGTTTAAATTATACAACACGTCAACAATCAACAAAAACGAAAACTTGTTTATGTTTGCAGTCTCACAGGCAGCAATGGCATTCTGTGGCTCAAGTAAACATCAATTCTAATCTCACAGTCTTGACTTTTGATATTTCAATGCATTCAAAAAAAATTTACAAAAACAGATTTCTCGTGCTTTCTCAATGAGAGCTTCCTAATCCTAATAGGAGTGATTAAATAATGACACATGAAAACAAATGATCATCACAACTCACAACTCACATGAAATACACAAGTAGCTCTTCTCAGTAGTAAGCAATAAAGCAATGAAGTTCAAGTTACAGGATGTTCCGATATTAGAAGCAGCGAAAAATCGGGATGTTACAGGATCAAATATATCAAAACTGGTCAGGTCATGAGATCCAAACACATCATCAAAACCGGTTCCATTATTCCCGAGTCATGTTGCTACTACAAGATACATGGGAGGACTAGGTGGTTGAAGTTCAACACCGTCATCTTCCTCCTCGATTAACCCATCTTTCTCATTCTCTCTTTCATCAATCAAATCCATCACCATCTTCCCCCCAAATCAATGCTGTATTATTTATAAAGAAAGCTCAGAATTGAGATACATACCAAAAAAACAAGCATTTACAGAAAACTATATACTTGAACTAATGCCTAGATAAAGATATGACCGAGTTACATGAAACCACGAATGCGAACTAAGTAAATGGGGATCTAATCAAGTTTCAGAGAGCATGGATTAAGTAAATACAAAGCATATTGTACATGTTGTAATAACATAGTAAATGTACAAACCAGAGAAATAGAGAGAGAGAGAGGCGAGGAGAGATGAAAACATACTAGAGGAGGAGGAGGACGGCGGCGCTGCTCTGGTGGTGCCGGTGGTAGCTGTGCGGAGAAGGAGGGAACTGAGAGAGATAAATAGTTAGAAACAGATAGAGAGAGAGAGATGGAGAGAGAGAGAGGAGAACTAACCGTGATGGTGGTGGTCGGAGGAGGGGCGGTAGTCTCGTACCGTGGTGGCCGGAGGAGAGAAAGAGAGATCGAGTGAGAGAGAGGAAGAGAGATCGCGAAATGAAGAAGAAAGGGGATTCTGCATTTTTAGGGATTTTAATTTTTAGCGATCGAACATTTCGGTCGCTAATTCGGTCGCAAGGGTGCCATTTGAAAATTTAAATTCATAAATTTAGCGACAGATTTTTAAATCGGTCGCTAACACGCGCTGTTTTAATTTTTTTTACGTGCCGTTTAGCGACCGAATTGATATCGGTCGCAAATGTAAATAAAATTTAACCGCTGCATTTAATTTGGTCGCCATTTCGGTCACTAAAAAGGTATAAAATTTCCGACTTTTAAGTTCCTTTATTTAGCGACTGAAATAGCGACCGATAACCCTGCTACGCTCTATTTCGGTTGCTATTTCGGTCGCAGTATTAACTCTAATCAGTCTTTCATGTAAATCCTATAATCGGTCGCCATTTCGGTCGCAAAAAGCAACCAAAAAATTCGATCACTATTTTTGGTCGCTAAACAACCTTTTTTTTGTAGTGTTAGTACATCGATGCATAAGACCAAACAAAGGTAAAGACTTTTGAAACCCATTTTGCAATCGATTTACCAATCGATGTAAAGACTTCTGGGCTGAGAACTTTTATGATTTTCAAGAACACAATCGATGTATACATCTATGAATCAGTCAGAATCAAGAATTTTCAAGAACACAATCGATGTATTCAGTTATAAAAATTGAATCTTTGATTAATACATCGATTAGACAATCGATTGACCGATAACTGAAATTTTCAATGAAGTTTTGATCTTAACTGACTTTTGAAGTGTGCCCAAGGGATCTATTTTGACATACTCCTATATAAAGGCTTGGGCAAACACTTTCTAAACATGAATTCACTCAATACTGAGATTAAACACGAAATTCTTTGAGAGAGCTTTTCATTGAGAATACTTGATATATTTCTGTTAGAGCTTCAATTTGTAATTTTTGATTTCTTAGAATCTGAATCGAAAACCTTTCTTACAGCAAAAGGAAGATTTGAGAGAAGGTGTTCTCTCTGTGTAGATCAAGAGTAGAAGGGACTCTTGGTGGTTTGACTAGAGTAGAAGGGACTCTTGGGAATTACAAGATTGCTTTGACTGAAAAGCTTTCAATTGGTTAGAAGGAACTGGGAGTTGAAGCTTGTAAAGAATCCTGTAATTGTTTTGATTTTTAGTGGACGAAACTCACTGCAAAGTGGGGACTGGATGTAGGTTACCAGAGGAGGTAGCTGAACCAGGATAAAATCTCAGTTTGCATTTCTCTCTATCCCTTAATTATTATTTTTTTTGATAAAATCCCTTAACTCTTTTAACTGCTTTATTTTGATGAGTATGTGGTTAGGCAAATTGTTAAGGAGTAAATCTGTGATTGCATAATATCTGAATCAATATTTTCATCTCTCTCTTCCTTGTAAAAGAATAAAGCTTTGAACCTATCACTAAGCAAAAACTTTTTTTTTGTTTAAGTTGGTTGACAAAACATTTTTTTTTTGAAGCTGAGAAAAAGGTTCAGTTTTTTCAAAAAGGGAAAAGTTCTCAAAATAACACATACTCAATTCAACCTCCCTTCTTGAGTATTAGAAACCACAACCAACAATAATAATACGTATTAATTCACTTATATAAATAATTCTACAAGCGATCGAGGAGCCACCAAAGTGACTAGCTTAATTTATTATTAAAAAACTATATAATTTTTTATTGTCTTATCTAGTAATTTCAGACCCAGTAAGGTTAAATGAAATACTCGGTTAGAATCTTTTAACTTAATTATTTAATAGTCAACATGTCAATTGGGATAGAGTGTACTTTTGAAATAAGTTTGGGGTTAGAATAAAATAACCCTTTTAAAAAAAAACTTCAATGAGTGGAATGTAATTTGGGTCTGTTTGGATGAGCTTTTAAAAAAAATGCTTCTATAAAATAAAAGTAGAAGCAAAAGCTATTATTAGAAGTAGAAGCTATTTTGCATTTGGATGAGCTTTATAAAAAAGTGCTTTTGAGAGATTTGTTATAGGGATATTATTGTCCAATAAAACATTAATGATATTCACTCTTTCTCTTCTATTATTTCTCCTCTTTTTAGAAGTTAGGAATTATAAATTCTTAAAAAAAACACCAAAATGTATTTTTTGACTGCTTTTTCTTTTTTTCAAAAACCCATCGAAACACCTATATATTTTTTTTCAAAAATACTTTTATTTAAAAAATAAGTGTTTTTTTTCCGGAAAGAAACCCATCCAAACGGACTCAAAATTTTAGAACTCAAAATTTTAGAACAGTAGAGTAGACACATCTAAAAGCAATCAAAATTTAATAGACAGATAAACTTTATACTAAATTATTCTACTATTATTATTTTACATCTCAAAGGCTACATAAATGGACATAGTGGACCAACCATTCTCTAAATTAGGATCGGATGAGGATCTCCTGTCCCATTTTAGTGTATCAAAGCATGTCCCAACCGATAATATCTTAATATATTACCATGTATTCTACTTTTTCAATATATTAAATTAAATTTTAACTTACATGAGGAAATATTATTAGTTGGAACATGATATGATATACCAAAATTCCTCAATCCGAGGAGTATGATGCCAGTTAGTTAATGTAAGCTCTTTTCTGCCTCCATTATCAATCACGGTGCCATTTTTCGGAAGTTGACTCATGGAATCTTTAAAACGAGAACGCATAGTAGCCTCCATTTGAGAAACCACCTTCTCTCTAATTGTGGAAATAAGTTGTATGTTGTAATCCTCTGTCATCTTAATAGGGGCTTCCACCTCAACATTCAAACCACCCCTTTTGTTAGTTGTCATTTTTATTGATACATTGTAACTCGATTCATCATCAAGGTAAAAGGCATGTGTGACCTTAACCTTCTCCACACTTCCCATGTCGTCCTTCTTCTTTGCTATAGTGAGCCAACTCCCTGAACGAGTCTCACGACAAACATAACCTATCATTTGTGTCTGGCAAAGGTGGCACACAATAATTCATCTTAAAAGAATCATATGAACCCACAAGTAAACTACTATTTAAGTTACATAAAACACCATACCTGTCATCTCCTATAAACCGAAATTTCAATTTGGCATAAGAATCGTTACCGTTCTCTTCAGAAAGTTTGAGATCGACAGCGTCAACACGACCAGCACAGCCCATCTCAGTTATGGTCATTGAAAGAACTCTCTTACCAACTGTGTATGTAATGTACCTTTCCCCATAGAACACACCCGTTTTAGTGTCTGTTGCTTTATGTATGGTTTTGTTGACATCTAAAAGAGGACCGCCAGACTTAAGCCTGATAACACTCTTACCCCCTTGCATGGTATTGTTGCTAAAACGATATATATATATATATATGTGTGTGTGTGTGTGTGTGTGTGTGTGTGTGTGTGTGTGTGTGTGTGTGTGTGTGTGTGTGTGTGTGTGTGTGTGTGTGTGTGTGTGAGTATTATGTTTACTGAATGTGCTCACAAGTAATCTATTAAGAGATAATGATGTTTAATATGAGATAACAGAATAAGTTTAGATAGAATGATAGAGTTGTTAATGCTGTTTTGTAATTAATAGCTTTGGTTTGTTATACTGGTGCAACAGCTTTTGCTTTTGATCCTATTTTGTCTTTGCACGATTCGGTCCTATTTTGCTGCTGCACCAGCTCAGTTGATCCTACTTTTATGGCCTTGTACAACTATAAGTCAGGCTTTGTAATCTGTTTCTTTTCAAGCAAAACCATATTTCAATATGGCATCAGAGCATGATGATCCTGAGGAGCCAACGTTGAAGAAGACAAATACCTTCGATGATGGCCAAAGCTCAAGTGCTCTTACCCCAAATTCACCTTATCATCTTGCTCCCTCGGATAACCCAGGAACACCTCTGGTTGCAACTGTCCTCAATGGAGAAAACTATCGAACATGGGCACGTGCAATGAAAACTGCACTTCGCGCGAAAATGAAACTAAGTTTCATCGATGGAACAATCATGAGACCAAAGCAGAACACAACAGACTATCTCAACTGGGAGAAGGCGGACTCGATGGTGATGGCATTGATCATAAATGCCACTGATTCTAGATTGCATGGCAGCATATCTCATGCTACCACTGCAAGAGATGTATGGCTTGACCTTGAAGAACGTTTTGCTCAGACAAATGCACCCAGAATCCACCAACTATGGCGTATGCTCTGCTTGATGCGGAAGGAGGATGATTTGAGTGTAACAGAATTCTACACCAAGTTCAAAGATCTCCTGGATGAATTGAATGAACTTCAACCACTGCCCGAGTGCACTTGTGGTGCGTCAAAGGAGTTGATGCAGAGGGAGGAGGAGCAGAAACTTCATCTTTTCCTTGGGAGTCTTGACAATGAGGCATATAGCCATGTGAAATCAACCATCCTTAATGCTGATCCCTTACCCTCACCCAGACGTGCATTCAATCATGTTCTGAGAGAGGAAGCACATTTAACAGTAGAAAGGGAGAGAGGTAACACCAGGACTGAGTTGGGAACGGCTTTCCACTCATCTTGGGGAAACAAGCAGAAATATCGAGATGGCCAAAGACCCAAGTGTGATCATTGTGGCAAGGTTGGGCATATTAAAGCAAAATGTTTTGAGATTGTTGGGTATCCTCCTCACTGGGATACAAGGAGGACACAACGAGGAAACAACAAGCAAGGAAGGCATACCGCTGCACATGTGATCAATACTGATGAGGATCAAAAGAAAGAGGAAGATGGTGAGACAGTGAAGGCGCATGCACTGCATGGAATCCACATGAAGTATGCTCGGTCACCACATGATGGCATGGCTGGTAATGAAGAGATCCAATGGATTTTGGATAGTGGTGCATCACACCACATGACTCCTTTATTTTCAATTTTGAAGGGAGTATGTAAGCTTGAAAGGCCTTTTTACATCACAGTACCCACTGGGAACATTGTGTTGGTAGAAAAATGGGAAGCATAATCCTTGATGAAAATCTCAAACTTAACAATGTGTTATTTGTGCCTGAATTTAGCTGCAACTTAATTTCCATACATAAATTAACAAGAGATTTGAATTGCACTGTAACTTACAAAGCTGATTGTTGTGTGATACAGGACCATGCCACGAAGAGGATGATTGGATCGGGTAGCATGTATGATGGGGTTTATGTGTTCAAAGGATTGATGCAAGGAGCTTCTTTTGCCACCACTAAAGGAGACAGCACTACACTTTGGCACTCCAGGATAGGACACCCCTCGAAACAGGCTCTTCAACATTTATCTAAGTCACTTAAGTGTAGTTTCAATTTCAATAAAATTGATTGTTGTGACATATGTCATAGATCAAAGCAATGTAGACTTTCTTTTCCTCAAAGCATTAATAAAGCTAAAGAGCCTTTTGATTTGATTCATTGTGACTTGTGGGGAAAATATAGTACAGCGTCTCATGATGGATCTCATTATTTCCTCACTATTGTTGATGACTACACTAGAGGAACTTGGGTATACTTAATGAAGCACAAAACTCAAACCACTGAATTTTTAATAAATTTCTGCAATATGGTTAAGACTCAATTCAATACATGTGTGAAGAAGATCAGAAGTGACAATGGCACTGAGTTCACAAACTCCACAGTACAAATGTTCCTTCAAAGAATCGGAATATTGCATGAATCATCTTGTGTAGCCACACCTCAACAGAATGGACGTGTAGAGAGGAAGCACAAGCATATTTTGAATGTTGCTAGAGCTCTAAGATTTCAAGCAAATCTTCCCATTCTTTTCTGGGGAGAGTGTGTTTTGGCTGCCACACACATCATCAACCGAACTCCCACAGTTGCAAATCAAGGTATTACGCCATATGAGATGCTCTTTAAGAAGCCACCATCTTATGATCATTTGAAAATTTTTGGTTGCTTATGCTATGTGGGGACAAGCTCGAAACAAAGAGGTAAATTTGAAGCAAGGGCTGATCGTTGCATCTTCATTGGTTACCCGCATGGACAGAAAGGTTGGAAGGTATATAATCCTAAGACTCATGAATTTTCTGTTTCTCAAGATGTAATATTTTATGAGCACATCCTGCCTTATGCACTTCAAGAGGAAGCAGCAGCAACTAGTGCTCCATCAAACCTGTTTCATGATATCTCTGAGTCGCAAGGGGAGGAGAATCAGGAAATCGAGAGCAAGGAAGCAGAAATCCATGAGCCACACAACACTGAGATGGAGATGGAAGTGCAGATTGAGGGGGAGAATCATGAAAATATCGAGGTTGAAGAACTACCGCCGCACACACGTCAACCACCAGGTTATCTTCGTGATTACTACTGCAACACAGTCATAGAAAACCCTATCTGCATCAGCCCGAGCCATTCAGACTCTTCAGGTAAGGTTTATCCTATCACTAACTATGTAAGTTACAATTGTTTTTCAAATAGACATAAAGCTTACATTGCAGCAGTTGCTGCTCATGAAGAGCCTAGAACCTATTCACAGGCCATGCAGAAACGAGAATGGCAAGAAGCTATGGCGCAAGAACTCAAAGCCCTAGAAGAAAATGGGACTTGGGATTTAGCTTTGCCACCCGAAGGTAAGAAAATTGTAGGGTGCAAATGGGTCTACAAAGTAAAGTATAAGGCTATGGGTGAGATTGAAAAATACAAAGCTCGACTCGTGGCAAAGGGGTACACGCAAGTGGAAGGAGAAGATTTTAATGAAACATTCGCTCCTGTGGCCAAGATGATAACGGTTAGATGTCTACTCTCAGTTGCAGTCGCAAAAGGATGGGATTTATATCAGATGGACGTGAGCAATGCCTTCCTGCATGGAGAACTAGCAGAGGAAGTCTACATGCAAGCACCAGAGGGGTACAAAGTTCCTAAGGCAGGGATGGTATGTCGATTGAAGAAGTCACTATACGGATTAAGGCAAGCTTCTCGCAACTGGTATTCGAAGCTATCTCAAGCACTTATCGAGTATGGTTTCCAAGAATCTCCGGCTGATCATAGTCTTTTCACATATATGAAGGGATACACATTCATGGCCGTGTTGATTTACGTTGATGACCTTGTGATAGCCGGCAATGACACATCCGTTTGCAATAGTTTCAAGCAGTATCTGTGCAAATGCTTTCATATGAAAGACCTTGGTGCCCTAAAGTATTTTCTAGGATTGGAGCTTGCACAAGGACCAACCGGATTGTTCATGTGTCAACGAAAATATACGCTTGATATTCTCAGTGAGTGCAAAATGCTTGATTGCAAGCCTTCCTCTTTTCCAATGGAGCAGAATCAGAAACTTGCCTTAGATTCTGGACCTTCATATCTGGATCCTCCTCGATATCGCAGGCTCATTGGGCGTTTAATATACCTCACAATTACTCGTCCAGAGATAACATATTCAGTGCATATTTTAAGTCAGTTTATGCAAGCTCCAAAGCAAGCTCCACGGGATGCTTTGCAATGCGCGTATTGAGGTTTTTGAAATCATCTCCAGGCCAAGGAATTATTTTAGCAAAAGACAATGATCTGAGTTTAGTTGCTTATTGCGATTCAGATTGGGCATCATGTCCACTTACACGGCGATCCATATCCGGTTACCTAATGAAGCTAGGCTCAACTCCTATTTCTTGGAAAACCAAGAAACAAACTACAGTTTCTAAGTCTTCAAGTGAGGCAGAGTATAGAGCAATTGGTCATGCTGTTAGTGAGATCCTTTGGTTACGCAGCTTATTGTCAAGCTTGCAAGTCCAATTTAATACACCTCTTGTGATTCATTGTGACAATCAGCGGCAATTCATCCGCGGCTAATCCAGTTTACCATGAAAGAACAAAGCATATAGAAGTGGATTGTCATTTTATTCGTACACACATACAAGCAGGCACTGTTTCAACCGAGTATATTTCAACAAAGAAGCAACAAGCTGACATATTCACAAAGGCTTTGGGTGCAAAACCATTTCGAGAGTTAATGTTCAAGTTGGGTGCTCATAATCCTCACACTCCAACTTGAGGGGGAGTATTAAGAGATAATGATGTTTAATATGAGATAACAGAATAAGTTTAGATAGAATGATAGAGTTGTTAATGCTGTTTTGTAATTAATAGTTTTGGTTTGTTATCTCTTGGTGCAAATGACTTTTTGCTTTTGATCCTATTTTGCTGCTGCACCAGTTCGGTCCTATTTTGCTGCTGCACCAGCTCAGTTGATCCTACTTTTATGGCCTTGTACAACTATAAGTCAGGCTTTGTAATCTGTTTCTTTTCAAGCAAAACCATATTTCAATATAATCATAGCTTCTGCACCATCACTAATTTATAGGTGAAACTAGCTGATCACTATGTGTTGATATTTTTAGCATTAAAATGAAGCAAGGCATATATATTTGGGGCCATCTAGATAAGAAAGTGACCTGGCCCGAAATGTAGATATCAAATAAAATCTAACCAAGGGTTATGAGGTTTAGTAATTCATTGTTCTTAGTGAGCAGTGCTACCAAGCATGGAGCCGATGTAGGATTGTTAAAGTTCATACTATTATGTATCAATCGTATATAACTGCCCAATAAGTTTGGATGAAGCTACCCGTACTAGGGCATATGGCCACTATGCTCGAGTTTTAGTGGATGTTGATTTAGCAGGGAAATTACTTAAAAAGATTATGGTTGAACGTGAAGGTTTTGCATTTTCTGTTGGTGTCGAATATGAGATGCTTCCTCCTTTCCGTTCTAACTATAATTCAATTGGGCATTTGGTTACGACTTGTAAACAAATTGCCAAGGACAACGTGGTGCAAAATGATCCGCCTTTGGTGCAGAAGACTAAGCTAGCTTATGTCCCTAAGGCTCTAGGACAAAACCCAGATGAAGATAATGAACAGATTGATACATCACAGGGTGTGTAACACCTCGATTTTTTGCTGCTTTCAATTATCGGTAATAAAAATATATAAATACATATATTTTTATCCGAGACTCAAAATGATTTTGGGTAAACCACTGTTATTTTCATGTCATGTTTTATATCTTAAGGTTATGATGAAATTTTAGGTTGAAATTTTAGACAAAACCCGGTCTGCGTTTTCATTGACAGTAAAACTTTACTACTCAAAACCTAATTTTAATTCATGAATGAGATGAAAAATGTTTTTATCGTATTTGCTACGATACTGAAAGTTTTGAAAAATTTAGCGTAAAATTAAAATATTATATTTGCTGCGGACGAAAACGTCGAGATATCTCTAGAAAAACCTGTGTCAGATGAATCAGAGAGTCAGCAACGGAGCTGAAATGACTGATGTAATTGATGTGACAGGCATTTATGACGATCCTATCCGAGTCATAATGGCCATAATGACGCATTTATGACAATATGATATTTTTGCATGGAAAGGACAATTTTGCCCGTAGGTTCACATAAATTTTTACAAGTTTGCCATTGAGATTTTGGACCAAAATGTCCCTAAACCCACGGCTCCACCATCTTCAACAACACTTAGGCAATTTCATTTTTTCATTTCATGACATCTTTCTGTCCAAACTCATGCTTTTGCCTTAAGAACTCAAGAACACAAAGCTTGATTTTGTGAAGAATTTCATCCAAACCATCCTTTTCTTTGATCATCAAGAGGTAACCTTTCTTAATCTTGTTATTCTAAGCCTTTCTCTTCACAAGATTCTTGAGTTTATGCCATGAATCCTTTTGTTCATCAATTTCTTCAAAGTTCATGAAGCTTTCTTCAAAAATTCATAACTAATTGTAAAAAAATCCTTTTGACTTGAAACCAATTGCTATGATCTCATAATCATCTCTATATTCATCATATAGAAGCATGTGGTCATGAGAAATTTCTTTCCTAATTTTATGAGGTAGACCGAAACCCTCTCAAAATGGGTGTTCTTGGATTTTGTTTCAACTTTAAGCCATGATTCATGATTTAATCTCTTGATATCATGATAGCTATTGTATACAAGTGATTTGAAAACCAAAAATACCCTATCTTATTTTTTCCAAAAGGGCCGAAACCCTAAATTTTGTTGTTGGATTAATTTTGATTCAAAAGTTGTCTTGTGACACTTAAATCCAACACTATGTTATGTATGTTTGTAGAATCCAAAAGTTGAGAAAATTTAAAAATCCCTAGCCTTTTTATTTTGTGAAAAACCGAAACCCTAGTCTTGGAACTAGATGAGTTTCATTCAAAGTTCTTGGTTCATGATCTTAGATTAAGGACTTAATCATGTTTAAGTTGCTTAAGGATCATAAATCCCTAAGTTAGAAATTTTTTAACTTTCCTATTCTAGAAAGTTTGAAGATGTCGAACCCTAACCCTCTTGATTTAAGTGTGTTGTTGTTTGATTTGATTTATTTTGGTTGCAATTCGTTATGAAGGAATCGATCGAGTGGTTTGGTCTAAGCCGAGGAGGAAAAACGGAACAAAATCGGGAGAGTTCTCGAAACTATTAATTCGAATCTCCAAGAGGTAAGGGGAGTATACCTGAGGAGTTTAAGATAATCACATGCCTATTGTTGGAGTCGTTTGTTAATTTTCTGTAGAAATATTTTATGATATTACATTGTTTACTGTTAATTGCTCGATTGATTAGATACTTACCTGAGTAATTGAGTTTATGTGATATGTGGATTTACATGATTATAATTATTTGGTTATATTATAATTGTGATGCATGTCATGAAATGATACATGTCAAGCTATTCTGTGATTGAAATTTATCTGTTGTTGAGTGTTGAACCGAGAAACCTGACATTTGTCAGTGTTTGAAAACTAATTTGACGATAAATGCTTAATAAGCTTGAATAATTAATCAGAGTGATTAATTTGGGTAATTTTGAGAAAAGTGGAAAAAAAATATAAATTTAATAATATTTCGTGGAAAATGTGTCAATAAGTGACAGTAAAGGCTAAATTGTGAAATTTTTTCACAGGCTCTAGTTTTTCCAAAATAAATTCAATTTTATTATAAAATATTATTTAAAGTGATTAAGTTCCGAAAATAACGTTATATAACAGTCAGAACAATTACTTATGACAGAAAAGTTATTTAAGTTATAAAAAGAATTTTATTAAAATTTTTGGAAAAGATTAAATATATAGTTATTTTATTATTCTGAACTTATTTATTGAATAATTTTTAAAAGTTGAATTTTATTGAGAATTATTTTCAAAAATGAAATAATCAGAAAATAAAAGAATTTATTAATGATTTTCAGGTTTTATCAACATTTTAACAGAAAAAGGATTTTTATAAGAGAATTTTATTCAGTGAAATTATTCCGTTAAACTTGGATAAGTTTTCTAAGATTTTACTTTGTATTTGTTTTTCACTGATGGAAATGTTTTACAAGAGGATAAATGAACCTAGGAATCGAGATGTCAGGGTTCTAGTGTTCTGTGGACACGTAGATCAAGGATCTATGTCATTGGACTGAGTGTCCTGCAATGATTTTGTGGACTATGTGTCCTAAGTTGATATGGAAAATGTGAGTTCCATATCCGCGAGCCTAAGACTGGTGCATCGGTTTAGGGCTTTGTGATTGAGCACTCGAACTGTGTCCTGTGTTAAGTTTTAAAACATTCGAACTGTGTGTCCTATGTTTGTTTAAGTGGAAAGTCTTAATAAGAAATTAAGCATGGTCGTTAGCTTTGTGCTTCGACAAGGAAAAATTATTACAACAAAGAAAACGAAACGAGAATAAAAGTTTTTCTCTTGCATAGCAGGCAGACGTGTCATGTGTTATGATCATTGAGTCCTGAGTGGATCAATGTATCTGTTATGGACTATATTTCCATTTGATCATTGGGATTCTGTGTGAGTCAATGTATCTTTACTGGACTGTGTGTCAAATTTTATGCGATAACTTGTGCAAGATATTATAGAACTCATTTTCACCCTTCAAATATTTTGATATGTCTTTGTTCTTTATTTTGGTTAAAACAATTTGTAGTATATCTAAGATATGAACCATTGAATAACATATTAACATAGCCTCTAAGAAGTCATCAACCATTCCATAATTTATCAAATCAATACTGGAGAAATTTAAATGATTAAAATGTATAATTTTTAAAGGGAATGATCCACATGAAAGTAAAATAATAACATATGTTGAAGCAAATCATAAAATGTTAGTGTCTCCTCGATTAAGAGTTTAGACTCAGGATCAAGATAGTTATGCAATCCAATTTCCTTGTTTACTGTATATGTGGAGAAATTTTCCTTTGAGAATGTACAAACCAAAGGAAAGTCAATGTTAGATTTGTCTCTGTATAGCTTCATCTGGAAATTATTTCTATTCTTTTGTAGCGAGCTACAAATGATTGTAGGGGTTTATGGTGCCACCATAGTTGGGATGACTCTCCTCTTTGCGATGCTTTTGCATACTACTTCTCATTGTATATGGGTTAGAGTACCCCTTGTACTCTCTTTTTTAATAATATTCGTTTGCTTATCAAAAAAAAAAAAAATGAAAGACCATCTTGATTATAAGAGAGAACATCATATACAAATTAAATTTAAAGAACATATCTTTAGAATTCACTACAAAAAAACACTACCGAAGAAATCGGCCGCTCAACATGTTAATTCGGTCGCTATCTTGTTTAGCGATCGAATCAATGGGGTAACAGAAACCCTGGTCGCTAAGGTTTTAGCGACCGAATTTATGTTTCGGTCGCCAAATAGAGATCGAACTGTCGGTCGCTAAATTATATAATTCGGTCGCAGCCAAGTTGGTCGCATGATCAGGGTAACCGAAATTGGTGACTGATAATCGGTCGCTAATTCGGTTGCTAATATTGGTTACAGTAACCAATATTATATAGCGACCAATACTTCGATTGCTAAAAAATGAAATAATTTAATATATTTATTTATTTTTCCTAATTTAATATTAGCGACCGATGTTGGGGTTGCCATTTTGGTTGCTAATATTTAATTTTTGTATTTTTTTGTTTTTATTTTAAATTTTATTTTAAAAATTAATAATTAAATATTTTTTACTTTAATATTCTTCAATTTACTACTGCTACTCACCAATAAAAAAACCCAGTATCATATAAATAAATAAATAAATAAATAATGTCATAATAAAGTGAATGTAAATCCATAAAATGAAAAAAATACAACTGAAAATCATCAATCCTGGGGAGGCGGACACGTCGAACGCGGAGGGGACCAACCGTGCTCATCGTGTGTGCCGCCGTCGTCTGCCATCTCCTCGTCCTTCGGGTCAGCATCATCAGTAGGAGGAGTCGGCGGAACTAGAGGAGCGACAGCAGGCGGCACAACTACCGAAGCATCACCCTGAGCAACTGGAGCCTGGATCCTCATATGCTCCAACACCAACCGCAGTGTCTGGCCCTGCTCCATCGTCGTCTGCAGTAGGTTCTGGTGTGCCTGAGTCAAATGTGTCATCTGCTCCTGCATCTGTTGCTCTCTATCCCTCTTCTCCCGAAGCTTTGCGTTCAGCTGCGTGATGGTGTCCTGCATCTGGTTGAACTGCTCAGGAGGGACAATATCTGCGTACGAAGGAACAGGCGTGCCAGACGACGATGCGATAAACTCGCCGCCCAAGTATCTGAGGCCATACACGTGCCCCTTCTTGTTCTTGCCCCCGACGACCTCCAAATATATGGTGTTGTCGTCGAAGGCGACAGGAGAGCGGGGTCCCTCACCGGCAAGGCCTCATCCTATGACTATGAGGCACGTGATATGACATCGTCATTCTTCTCGTTAAATCCAACCTGCAAAGTATAGTTGAAGAGATAATTAGTTACAGTTTAAACAATATTAACAAATTAATAATAATAAATTACTAGTATATACTAATTAACATGTTTTTACTTACAGCATAGTTATGGGCCTTGTCGTTGACCCATTCCCCCAACTTCAACTTCTTTGTCCTCTCCACTAACTCCATAGCAGTGGGGAGTCAATGTTTCTATGAAGAAAAAACAATATTATATTCATAAGAATATTTAAAAATGAAAACTAATTAAAAAGTATGCGACGTTAATATAGTTTTAAGTATTACCAGCTCGTCGAAGTGAGCGGCAGCTGATTTAGAGCTGCCGGTGTAGACACATGCACCACCATCAGCAGCTTGATTACGCCGAGCTATGGCTTGCTTCTCCTGGAACTTCTCAGTAGCCCAGTACTGTTCCAGTCCCCTCCTGATCTTAGGATCCAACCACTTCCCCTTATCCTTCCTCAGCTTGTTCATGGCATTCTTCATGGCCAATGAACCTTTATGCTCAAATATGGGCCTGATGAGATCCTCCACAGCTTGGTTCCACGTATAATTTTTATGCAACATACACTTGTTAGGCAATTGTTATATATATTTAACTTAAATTTAAATTAATAGGTAATTTAAATTTATCTTAAATAATATAATAAATTGTTACCTTAAACTCTTTAAACAGCTGATCCCTATGGCCCTCAGGGATCCCTTTCCATGTAGGCCATAGGCCATCAAACTTCTGCATTATGATCTTCGAGATCGAATCAGAAGGGCCCTTCGCAAGCAGAAAGCCGTAGGAAAATTAGAGCATTAATAAATGTTATGAATAATTAAACAAGTAATATGGAAATTAACGATACTTATATATATAAAAAAAATTAAGTTAGCTTACTCGTTATCCCCCTAGGGATAAGAAGAGTCCTCCGGTCGGATGAACCACAACTCTCCTGCGCCGATGATGATGATGGTCCTGGCACGAGTGTGGATGATGACGGTGCGGCCTGTGCCCCGACATCTGAGGGCTGCATAATGGGTGCAACTCCATCACCTTGAGGCTTGTCCATAGAGGTATTGGCAGGGTGGTCTCGATCTGAAGTCTGTGGGTCGACCGGGGGAGGATCTCTCGCAGCACGACCTCTGCCACAGCCTCCCCGATGACCACCTCGCTGCCTCTACCTCTAGTGGAATCTGCCATCTGTGTAAAAAATGATAAAGCTATTACATCATAGTATAAATAATAACTAATTAATCAACAAGTTTAGACATGAATAAACATTACACAATGAATAATGCATATATAAATTACCTAAGTAGAATCTCCGTCACTAAATTCACCCTCACTCTCATCAGTCTCACTTGATTGGAATGTGCCTTCGCTTGATTCGTCCAACTCAGATTGATCCATTAACTCTCTTTCAACTTCTTCCCCATCGCCGGGAATGTTCGCCAGAGAATTAACAATGATGTCCATCATAGTATCCAACGATACGTGGGGCCCTGAAAACTCATGATCTTGGTACGGAGCATCTTTTTCAGGCTGAATGATTACGTTATCAGTAATTGTACTGCGAACCTTTATCTTAATGACACCCAACCGGCCTTGATGTCCTTCGGGATATGGCGTGTAATAAACCTGATCGGCCTGTTGTGAAAAAATGATTGGGTCGTACGCCTTATTATACCTACGAGATAGCCTAACTTCAACATTGCCATACTTTTTATCGATTTTTGTCCCTATGTCAAGAGTAGGATCAAACCAATCACACTTGAAGAGAACTAACTTCATCTCGGGGAAACCGGATTACTCAAGTTCAAGGATGTCTGTTAGAACCCCATAGAAATCATCCTCTACATTATCATCAGTGGCTCGCACACAAACACCATAGTTACACGACTGCATTCCTTCACTCCATTGTTTTGTGTTAAATTTATATCCATTTACAATGTAAGTGTTCCATGATGTAACCCATCTTTTAGGTCCCCCATGCCAAATTAGTCAACAATGGATTTTGAACATTGTTTACTGGATCTAGTACCTATAAATTTTAATAATATATCCAACTTATACACCATATATATTTAAGGAGAGAAAAAGTATTGCAACAAATGAATATGCTTAACCTACATATTTACTCAACCATGCAACAAAGTGAGAAGTAATTTCTCGATCAACCTGAGCATTTGAAATGTCAGGTTGGATTTCCCTTATAAAATTGCCACACATCCTACACATGGGAGGTTAACATCAGGAAGATTAATAACCATAAATGACAATTGAACTTATAAAAGACATTGTAGACATTTACTCTAAATATGGCACCACCTCATCACAATTTTGAAGGATGTACAGATGAGCGGCATTAATGTCACGCTGCTCCAAGAGATATCCTTGAGATTTGCCACTAAATCTACCCGGATAGTTGAATATTGATATAGGAGGACTAGTTGGACATCCTTCACCCGAATCAACATTTCGAGGCATCCTAGTCCTTCTAGTGTCAACTTCATCCGGATAGTAATAAGAGGCAAAAGTGGAAGTCTCCTCTACTAAGTATGCTTCAGAAATGCCTTATACTTAACGAAATTTCGGCAGCATTTCCCATCGGTCTCCAAGTACATGACTCGAGCACGGTGGGATCCACCAAGATCAAGTATGCACCTGGAGAACAAAAGGAAATGCATCAGATCGAGATTTGGTCAAGTATATAAGGCATTTGAATATGGAAATGACTATTGTATAAGTGTGTAAGAGGCTTTTTCCCAAACTGTCCCACTTGGACAATTCAAGATTCAATACAATGAGCATGCGTACCTTGAGAAGGTATGCATGCTCATTAATATTGAATCTCAAACAGGAAACTAAGGCTTTCGTAAATGCTTAACAGTCACAGAAAATAACACATGATTCCTGAATCACACAACCTATTGAGCTCCGCTCTCCACTAACAAACAACACATAATTGACAAACACATGCATCATTTCTAAATTATCAGCACACAACCATCATCCCGCCTTTCGGACAGGATCACATCCTATTGAGCTCCGCTCTCCACTAACAAACAACACATAATTGATAAACACATGCATCATTTCTAAATTATCAGCACACAACCAGCTTCCCGCCTTTCAGACAGGATCACATCCTATTGAGCTCCGCTCCCCATACTAACAAACAACACAGTAATTAACAAACACATGCATCAATGTCTAAATTATCAGCACACAACCAGCATCCCGCCTTTCGGACAGGATCACATCCTATTGAGCTCCACTCTATACTAACAAACAAAACAATAATTCATATAATACATTACATATAAACAACACAATCAGAAGCTATTTACAATTCACAATCTGAATAGAGAGTGTTGAGAGAGAAAGCACAAAACCAAGCAACTTACTCCGAGGAGGAGCCGGAGAAAACAAAGAGCACAAATTGAAAAATAAAAAACAACACAGTTAGAGTGAAACCCAACTAAATTCTAAGACTCTGACTTATCAAAAGAGATAAAGTAAGTCCATTCATTCCAATGTTTCATGACATACATAGATATATTGTTGGGCATTAGAAGAAGAAAGTGCAAATAGAGTGAATTCATACTTGAGTGATTTGTCCTATAGTTGTAGAGAGAGGTTGGCAACTATGATAGTTATAATTCATTAAGAATAATCAATGGCATAAATAATGATCATGGTTATAGAGTAATATGACACATGTCTGTCATTTTGGATGGAATTGGGTTACCTATATTGGGCCTAAAAATCTTCTTGTTTAAATTCATTATTTTATTCCAAGTTCAACAAGAAATTGGAAGTAACTTGAAGAATGAAGACAAGGCAGAGAAGATATTGAGGTCAACCGAAAGAGAAGATGTTTACTCAATTAACAGAGTTAACCTTCTCATCTATACCGTTTCAAAGTTCCTATTTTTTTAGGATAACATATTTGTTGACCTCCAATTTATGACATTTAGTATAATACGTTATAAGCCAATCCATTTCACTATTCACCTTCATAACATTATGAAACTTTGCACTGTTGGCCTAGGAGTATGTCTGTAAAACCTACTCCATTTTAAAAAGAAGCTACTATTCAGGGATTTTTTTGGAGAAAATTGAACTAGGAAATTTCTTAGGCCTCTGCAACAAGGGCTTTCATAAAATTAGCATGATTTCAATTCATTGCACACGCAATGGAAATATGTACATATCCAAATTGGTGAACATTTCAACACCTCCCATCTTTTTGTATTTACTCCCAAATTTATTAATTGAGTAAAAATAACCATAGAAACAGGAATACATACAACAAAACCCTACATAAAGTACAATAAATTTGCACTAACAGGTAATTGTGAATACTGAATGAGACTCTTAGCAAGCATTGGTGTAACACCCCCCTTGGGCATTACTTTCTAATCACATGCGGAAATAAATTAAAAGAAAGTTTACTGGTTGCTTTCGGAAAAACTTCTATTATCTTCATAGGTCTGAAAATATGGGGGTAAATTTTTTCTTTTCTATATTCACCTCATAAAATGATTTACGCATCACTTAAAATGAAATCACACTGTATTTTACTAACACACAAAGACTAAGTTTATTTATAAATCATAGCAGCTCAGCATATACATTTCATGAAATAATCTTTCGTCTTGAAGTTACAAAATTACACAAGGTTTTTGAGAACTGCCTATATCGACTTCTCTAAAACACTCACAACCCAAAGGAAACATCCTAAGCTGGTCGTTCTAATAGACACCTGTTGAAAAGAACTCAGTAGTTCTTACCATTGGAATAATCACCCACCTCTTCAAAGATCGAGATTAATATCCTCGAGTAAGGTCAGGAGTTTCTTGGCACCGCCTGTCTTAGTGTACCAAGGTACAACAGTAAAGAACCAGGAAAACCTGATATATTGTAAGGGTGAGATACCAATATATGGATGAGTTATGACGACTAAAATGCCCAAACACAGCCACAAGTATATACAAATATTCATGTTCAACATATAAATTCTCACAAAATAATCACATCCATCATCAATCGTCATCGTTTTTGAAAACATGACACTTCTATATTTCATCAGTCTATCCTAGTCTCCGGAGACCCCAACTCCATGCAGTTTTTGAAAAAAACAGTGAGCTGATCAGGATCAATTGCCACTTAGGCACAAATAGCCAACACATGTACATGGCTCAACTTAATTCCCACAACAACTGTCCAACTCAAGGCATAGTAATCAAGGCACATGCATTCCAGAGCACACCGTCCTACACAAGGCACAGTGAACAAGGCTCATGGAAATCATGGTCCATCAAGGCACCAATGATACACCGTCGCATGAGATACCTTCCCCTCAAGGCATTCACACAAAACTTTTGGGCATGTCTGCCAAATGCGTGTAAAAACATCTTTGTTTTTGCAGCTTTTCTTTGTGTTTCATTCTTTCCTTCATCGAGGCTCAAGGCTCACGACCATCCATAAATTTTCAATGTTTTAAAACTTTCATTTTTAACACAGGAAGTTTTAGTCTGAGTGTCCAATCACAACAGTCTTAGACTTGTGCACTAGTCTTAGACTTTGTGGTCGTATAAAACAACTTTCACCTTTTTACTACTTTCACCATGTTTTATCACAACGTATGTAGGACTCACAGTCCACAACAACGTGTCTAGGACACACAGTCCACAACAACATGTATAGGACACACAATCCAAAACAACGTATATAGGACAAACAATCCGCAACAACGTAAATAGGACATACAATCCACAACTGCATATATAGGACACACAGTCCACAACATTGTGATACGGATCATGGACCCACGTGCTTTAACTCTAGTATCCCGATATCTCGGTTATTAGGTTCATTTTTCAACGTTACTATTCCGTTCAGTGAAAAACAAATACAAAATCAAAACTTCCGTAACTTATCCAAGTTACCAGATATTTTTACTTGAATAAATTCTTTTCAACAACCTTTTCTTTTGAAATTCATTTCTAAAACTTTAAACTTTAGGAACTCCATTTCTTTTTCTAAAAATCTCCTTTGTATTTGGAAAATTCTATTTTCTTTCAAAAATATAGTAAACCTTTTTGAAGGGAAACTCTTTCTAAGAACGTTGGAAATTAAAATTCCATTTTCTATGGTACTTTACTACAAGTATTCTCAAAATTAGGTTTTTCTTCCAAATAAGATCTTTCAGCTTAAATAATTTTCTTTTATAAAATCGTTTTGAATTCTAAAAATTTTCTCTTTCATTAAAACGTTACTAAAAGAAATCTTTTCAAAACTTCAAAATAATTTTGTTTTTCTTCAGAATTTCTTACCATGAAGTCTTTCCAAAGTTTGATTTGTCTTAGTGTAAAATCACTTAATTTTTCAAGTAAATTTCCTTCATGAAAGTTTTAAAATATTCTGATAAAGTTTTGAAAGTATAACTCATTTTTCCTTCTTTCAAAACATTTCTTCAAAATAAATATTTATTTACATTGTTCTTCATATAGTTTTTCTTAATACTTTTATCTTAAGGATTTAATTGAGCTCTAACCAAAGGTTAGTCTTTCCATCCAACAATCACAGCACATATACACCAACTGCAGCATATATGAGCAACATTCATATTTCTCATAAATCATCACCACATATATAACAACTTCAACATATATAAGTGACATTCATATTTTTCATAAATCATCCACACATTATGAATCTCAAAATTCAACCAAAACAGCCACAACAATAACAACATCAATCAAACACATCAAAACAAACACACATAACATATAGTCATCATATATAACATAATTATCCCTCATGCTTTCTCCCCTTACCTTATTCGACGGGTAGCAAAGTCTTTGTTTCCGTGTTGCCCAGAGCGAACCTCCTTTGCTCATAACATGTCGCAAGTCTAAGAATCAAGCTCATAACCTAAGATAAAATAACAAAATCATCTTATCTCTCTATGCATTGACCTCAGTCATGACATGAAAATGATGATAAAATATCAAATTTTTACAAGCTTTTGGATCAATGATCCTTAATCATTAGAAGGACAAGATCAAAGATTATGACTCTAAAATTTAAACTTAACTCATCTTCTCCATGATGAGCAAGTTTTAGCCTTCATAAAAATATAGGCTAGGAATTTTATTTGATTTTCAAACTCTTGGATTACACTTTTGTCCAAGACTTAAAATTCCACATTTTTATATCTGTAAACTAACACTTGTTTATAGACCATTTTAGGCCAAAAAATCTTTACTTGATCATGTTAAAAGATATTATTTTCAAAATCATATTTTTCACTCAAAATTATGATGAACTTTTTTATAAAAGCAATTCCAGGACAGTAGTGGGTTTAAAATGTGAATGGCCACTCAAAAGATCTTTAAAATTTTTGAAAATTTAATGGAAGGTACCCAACTCACACATCAGTACAGTGCAGTTGATCCCATGTAGAAATTCAAAGGCAATAATTTATTAAAAACCAAACATTGCCTCTATTTGCACATAATTTTTCCAGAAATCCCATTTTACTAACTTGTAACTTTATAAAATTATTTATCTTTATATACATATGTAAAAATTCTAAAACTTCAACAAAACTTTAGTTATACTTTAGTAATAACCCAGAAAATTTTATAAAGTTTTTAACTTTCAAAATCATGTTTAAAATCATCATGCAACCAACTGTGTTCTTATTTTCGCAATCAGAATTTGATTCTAGTTTGAAAGGTGTTTTAACCTAGTAAATCTTATTCAAATACTTACATATATTATGTCAAATTAAATCCCTAGAAGTATTCTTTCCAAATATGTATTTATATTTCAGAAAAACGTTTTTTTATAAAAAGTTATAGGATTACGAATAAGTATATGTCATGCTGCCAGATTAATATTTTACATATATTCATCCACACCAAGTTATTATCTTCACTCTAGCATCATTCACAAGCCATAAAACTAACATGCAAGGGCACTAGACCCTCTAAAACATACATGCAAACATATATCAACCAAAAACAGTAACTATTATTATCAAATAATAGTTTAAACAAAGAGTTTATAGAGGATCTCCCCACTACCTCTTGAAGATCCTAAACCCTCTTGGCTCTTAACTTGGAAAAACTGCAAGCTTGCTCCCTTAAGCTCCAA
The DNA here is from genome assembly GCA_030762895.1 of Sophora flavescens. Lineage (NCBI taxonomy): Eukaryota > Viridiplantae > Streptophyta > Magnoliopsida > Fabales > Fabaceae > Sophora > Sophora flavescens. Next base: position 128,131,078 of record CM061062.1, on the reverse strand, counting down.
GATGAGTCCTTAATGATGGATCTAAAAGTTAGAAGGGTATTTATCAACATGCATGAAGGAAAACTCAAAGGAATGGACATGCATGTAGGACTTGAACCAAAAACACCTATTTTCTACACATAGGGCTTCGGCCACCCTATTGAAAATGGGGTTGGAGGAGTTTTTCACCACATGCAAACCAATAAGATGAGAGTAGAGATGAGTAGGAGTTTATAAAAATTGTTTTCATGTCAAAAAGGGTTTTCTAAAGATTTTCTTAAATTTTTTAGTTAGAAATCATAAACATGCAACTTGATTAAATGACATGCATGTTGAGAATGAGCAAGAATTTGAGAAAATAAAGATTAGAGTGAAAGAAGTATACCCTTGTGATAATGGGAAGTTGAAGATGATTGAGGTCTTGAAGCTTCACAAGGTTATCAATGGAGGAAGATGATGAGTGAGCAAAATGAAGGTATGAGTGAGTTTGCGAGAAATGAAGAGAAAGTGAAGTTGGGAGTTGGAGGGAGGTATTTATAGAGAATGGGAGTGAGGGGGGTGCTTCCTTTGTGTGGAAAAAGGGATTTTTTTTTATTTTTATAAATTAAAAATTTAATTTTTTTTACTAAATTAATAAGTAACTTGTACAAATCAAATAAAATGATAATTTGTAATTAATGAAAATACTATTCAAATCAAATCAAATCAAATATTTTCAAATATGCATTTAATATATTTTAAATTAATTTTTTTTGTTCCGGTTCCATTAATTTCCCGACTGTGAGAACCGATCGTATTTTCCATGTGAGTAGACACGAAAATTTAATTTTGTAATATTTATAAATGAAAAATTTAAAATCATGGAAATTGTTGTAATCATGTTTAGAAATTTTACAGCTTCATTTTATGAGTCGAAATTCATTTTACGGGTCAGTAGAGCCTTACTGACAGTGAAAACGCAAACCGTTTTCGTTTGAAAGTTCAGCTTGAAATTTTAATAGTAGCTTCCTACTATAAAATAAATTATGAAAGGAATTTTTGGTTTATTAAGATAATTTCTCAAATTTAAAATATTAAACATGCACACACATACATAAACACAGAATATAGAAAAACAAAAAAATCGGGCGTTACAATTAGCAGCAAACAGACCCTTATGGATTTGCCTGGCATTACTTTTATACAGTTGCGATAACTTGCATATTAACTCAGTTATCTATTTTTTTCAATCTTACTGAGTAATGACTCCCTTATGATCTTCTATTCTCATTGCTCATTTGCAAGTTTAGTTACTCTTAAAATGTTGATACAGTTCATCATATATAGCAATTAGCATAGAATAACTAAGTTAAATACATAGCAATTAGCATGTTCTTGATGGCATAGAATAACTAAGTTAAATACAAAGCTAAAAACTTACAGACCAAATGAGAGGAACTGGAACCCTAACCTGAGAGACAAAATTGAGACAGAGACACAGCGGTGGGGGTGGTGGCTATGTGGTTAGGGGTTCCGTCAGTGGTGGTGGTGGCCGGAGGAGGAAGAGACACAACCTGAGACAGAGATAGAGAGAGAAACTCATGAGACAGAGAAAGAAACCGAGCGAGAAAGAGAGAGAAAATGTAATATCCTTTCTCAAGAGTATCCTAACTTCTATAACTTTATCTTGGGTATTTGGAATCCTTATATATATTACATAAATATAAAATCTATAATTGATTGATTAGTGAAGTAATAAATTTTCTTTATGTCATATACCAGTTTTAGAAGCGGGATAATTATTAAACTGTTCAATTTATTTTGTACAGTGATAATTATTTGTGTTTGATAATTATAAAATGACATTTTATAATTTAGTTTCAAATCATATTATTTGGCTAAGAGAAATTTTAGTAAGAAAATATAATTATTTTGAGATTTATAAAGGGTATAATTTATTTTATAAAAGTACCTAACTCTAAGATATCACAAATGTTTTATTTATTTCAAAAAGCTGATTTTATTAATTTGCTAGTCACACCCCCTATTTTACTATGCATACCCCTCTCCTCTCTTAAAAAATCACGAAGACTCTCCCTCACTCTCACTTCCCATTTTCTGAAAACACTCCCTTCTTCTCCTTCATCAGAACCTCCATGTTTTCCCTCTTCAAACCCTAAACCTAAACCAAGCCTCCATTCTCTACCCTTGAAGCTCACAAATTCGGCCAAGAGAGGGAGTTTAGGGCAGGACAACACAATCATCATCATCTATACTTGCAGAAACAACACATTCCTTCCCCCTATTCCTTCATAATTTCGGTCTCCTCTACCACCTCCTTCTTCTTCTCCTGTTTTCTTCCAAAATCAACATGAAATAAACATCAATTTTCCTTGTGAAGTGAGTTTGGAGCAGCCACACTTGAGAGCAAGGAGGAGCAAAGTCAGATCAGGGAGGGAATTCTAAGGAAATAAACCTCCACCACACTATCTCCATTCTTTGCTTATGTGAGTTTCCTTAGCTTAGTGCTTGGTAACCATAAATCCAAGCTTAGGAATTTTGATTTGCTTGCTTTTATTGTTTGATTTGGCATCTGCATGTTGATTATATGAAGTCAATTGAGTACATATTGATGATATAAATTATTTCAATTGCATGCATGTAATCAGTTTGTGAAAAGTCCCAAATGAAATTTACCGGTCAGAAACCCGTATAAACATATGTGCAGTATTTTGCTTATAATTATTTCAATAGGGCTTTGTTCGGTATGATTCTTGTTTTTCTTGAAAATAGACTCGAAATGCTACAAATTAGGTACTTGTTTGGCTATTTTACACTGAGTATAGATAAAGAAAAACCTGTTATAATTCGGAGTATTGTAACTGCCCTGTTTTTCTGGGTACAGAAACTTGCTTATTAAAACTGTAAGTTTTAGTAAACTCTATTCCAAAACTAAAATCTTATTTATAAATTATACTTATTTAGCTTTCCAGGGAGTGGTCTTTTGTCCAAATCCGACTTCGTTTGGTATTTTAATAAAATCATAGAAGCTAACTGAAAACTGCTGAAATTCTGCTTATGTTGTTGATGCATTATCCTTTGTTGAATACTTGAATGAGAGATCATATATTGTTCATGTGAATGGTTTATAAGTTTTGCTTTAGGTCATTAGTTTTTAAGCTATAAATTGATATGTGAGTTAAGTTATTTAATATTATTAAGAAATGAATGTGAAACACCTTTTGGCATCCAAAGGTAGTAACCATGCTAATTCTATTCATGATTCGAATTAGAATGGTTATCAATGACATTTCAGATGTCAAGTACAGAAGTCCTTTCAGATTGAAAAGCAAGTATAGAAGTCCTTCAGGTTAGGAAAGGCAAGCAGGTAAGTGCAAAGCAAGTGGGACGCCGCTTGTGGTCATAGACGTATGTCCTGCCTTACAGTATAGAGCTAGTTCCTCTTAAGTACCTCGGTGCATGGGGAACATCGATGTTTTTTTCACAGACAAAATTAAAATGGGATGTCCAAATGAGTGGTTCGCAAATATTATGAATGACATGATAATGCCAGGATTGAACCCAAATCTAGTCCCTCTTAAGTACCATGGTACGTGGGGGGAAGCAATGATGTTTATACCTGATGATATGTATAAGTTTAGTAATATATGTATATGTGTGGGACCGAGTGCTCTGTTTGCAGGGAATTCACTGAGATTTCATATCTCACCCCCTCACCCTTTTGTTTCAGGTTAATCCCTCCTATGTTGGAGAACTGTGAAGTACCCCCGGAAATACTTGGCAGTTGTTCCAATGTAATCTGTTTCTGTTATTTGAAGACGTTGCCGGATCGGAGTCATTGTCATTGTTTAGTCTCTAAGTATGATTTTTTTGAAAATGTATGAGATGTTTAGCGAAAAGCTAATTTCAGTGTATCTTATGTTTTGTATCTAGTAGTATCTCAATGTACTTTGGGGTATTACATTATGGTATCAGAGCAGTTCGATCCCATCGGACTGTGAATATGAGTCTAGAAAGATCCGGCTTAGGGGTTTGTATGTCAGGTTCTGTGGGATGATATTGTTCCACTTTCTTCATGTGAATTAATGAGGTAGACCACCTCAGGTATTCGCATGAAGAATGACGAAGAGTATTATCTCACAAGGACAAGTCTTTTGTACAAGTCATCTTTTGAAAATGTTTTAATTGTACATCCTTCAAACCCGTAATGCACCCTTGTTAGTGTTTCATCCATAACTTCCTCCATAGGGTTTGTTTCTAAGTGATCTTTATACCATCAGAAAATAAACTCGATTTCCTTCGAAATAGGCTTTGGAACGATTCAATTTCATTAAGTATTGGATGATAAAAATGATATGTAAGTTGCTGCTTGTACTGAGAATTATGAACTGGAACTGTCTTAGTATTTAAATTGTATTAAATTGTACAAATATTGGTTTGAGTTGATTCCAATGCGAATAGAAAGTAGACAGGATTTGTAACAACCTAGGCTTCGGAATTTTTGAATTTGAGTTGGTACTAGTGTAAGAATCTCCATTTCAATTTACTGAAAATTCTGCTGCCAGTTTTCAAATTTGATAACACTTGAATTTTTGCATGATCTTTCTTGGTTTTGGACACTTGAGACTGGTTTATAATGTATTGTCCACATGCTTAGTTTCGATTAGTGTTACATGAACTCGTAACTATTTGAGATTTGACGTTTAGACAGTGGAATAAATGGTGGGAATGGTAACTTTAGTCATTATCCTCCAAATTGTGATAAATTAAGTTTTATTGAATTGATGGCTTAGGTTTTTGATGTAATTTCACTCTTGATGTCCTAACTGTGTTTGGATTATTTCTCTTAATCATGATAAAGTGAAGTATAGTAGGGCATTAAAGATCTAAAATGGTCTACATTTTGGTGAGACAATTGTTTGAGAACCAAATTAGCCATTAAGGCCACATAAGTAATTGTGGGTGAGATATGTTTTTGTAAGTTCTTCAATTTCTTGAAGGTTAGGATATGGTACTAGCAATTAAGGGATGCCTGGATGTGATAGAGATGATAATTCAAATTACTTGAGTATGGGAATAAATGCTGGTAGCAATAATATAACCTTTGCATGCTTATGTGTTGTTGTTATGTCTTGCTATATGTTTTGGGAGTATCTACTATGATCTTTAAGTTTCTCCCTCTAGTCGGACACATTGGAACATTGCAAGATCAGATGCTTGCAAAGAATAGGTGATTGTGTCTATTCCCAAATTCTTTTGTTGCACCCTGGTAACCTGAGGTTGCCAGGATAAACGTAAGTTAAGTTATCTCTTATTATATGCTGTTGTTTTGAGAATAGAAAGGGAACTGGTTGCCTTGTTCGATGCATTCTTTTGATTGTAACCATGAAGGTCAACTGAACATGATATGTAAATGTGAAAGAAGCATGCACTATCTTTTCAGTATAAAGCTAAGTAATTGTTGCTATCTGAGAAATTTAACCGAATGGATTAGCCTTGTATGTCTTAGACTTTTGAATTGTGTTTTGTTTAAGATGGTAGTAAAAAAAAATGGATAGACATGCACATTATTTTCTGTTTCTCTCGTTGAATCTAATAAGAGTGATTGTTGTTATAAAGTTTCATCCTTTGTGCGGTTTTACTTGTTAGGTGGAATGCAGTAAAACCATGGACACTAAAAGTGAAAAAATCCTTCCCTCTTATTCGGTTTTGTTTCATGTTTTAATTATTTATTTTGCATGACCCTTTTATCAGCTAAATTGAATGTATAAGATGTTATTAATTCCAATCTATATTTCAAAATGTTAAGTATAATTGATAAACCTTTTAACCCTTTCATATATACTTGCATGTAACTGCTCTGTCCTGCAACAATATTCCTATAGTTAGGTATTAGTTGTTGTTTGTTTTTGGACTCTGATCGAATTCTTCTTGGCCTGTTTGAAGCCGCATGAACAAAGTCTATAATTTAGCTTTAATTTTTCTTTACATAATCTAACCTATGGTGCATTTGATATACATATTATGGCCTTGTACCCTAGGATTTTTCATATTATATATGAGCTACCACTAAGATCAAATATTTATCCATGTTTGTGTTTTCTCAATGCTTTCCTATTTTTACATTAAGTCAAACTGACTTCCAATCATGAGAGTCTTTTAATATTCCTTAGTGATAGCTTGGGGTGTGATAATTGATGCAAGATTGGGAAGGTTTAATTTGTTTGGTTGTACATGTAAATCATTTAAGATGCATTGTTGTATGTTCTTGGTTTCGAGTCAGAGAATCGCCAATGGCCCAAATTTATCATGTTCTTTAATAAGTTCAGGGAAATAGTTTAGTATATAGGTAAAGTAGAATCAAATTTCAAATAAACCTTGTTGAGGAGGATATTACATGTCATAGTTTGTAAATGGTAACGAGCTTGTTAATTACTTGATTTATATTATTAATGGAAAAGAATGAATGCATGCAAATACATGACTTGTACCTGATTAATTCTTTTTAATATTATTTAAGAGGACCACATGATGCTTGTTTGTTCTTGAACTAGTTGATGAGTTCATAAGACTTTTATTTTGAGAACGTGAGACTCACTATTTATTATAACATTCATTTGAACTGTTTTGTTACCTGTTTTAAAAAAAAATGTTCTAGGCTTCAAGATTTGTAAATGGATCCTTGCATGTTTTAACTGCATAGTGATTATGTTATTGATTGCATGTTCACTAGTAGTATCTTTTAGGGTACCCGAGTAGCATTGAACAATTCCTTTTGTTTTAAACTTGACATACTGTGCTAGCATTGATGAGACTAGCAACCGTAGTCTAGCATGTTATTGACTATCTTTGGTTTAGTTGAAAGTAAAAATAAAAAATAAAAAATAAAAATAAAAAAACAAAAACAAAAAAAATAAAAATAAAATAAAATAAATAAAATTTGATGTTTAATTCAAATTGAATCATAGTATATGTGATATCAAGTTTGAGACAAGGGCACATAGGTTTGGGTTAGTAAAGTTGAAGCCCGTATCGGTAGTTACGTTTCGTAGTTCTAGTTTCGTATTCAAGGAGCGAGGACTTTCGGACTTTAGAAATCAGAGTCCGCAGCAGAAGCTAAATGAGTTTAAGACTCAGCTTAACTTTCAAAACTATGCTGGTTCAAGTGGTTGACCATAGTCTGAAACCCGAAAGCTTAGTAGCTACTAGACGAAGGATCTTGTAGAAACCATCCTAGGAACCTAAATGCAAACTGAAGTAGTTTGTGCTTTCAATTATCACTTGCATGCTTTTAAATGTCATGAGGTGGGAAGTTTACTAAGACAACGACTATTATTATTTGATAAATCATTGCTAATGCATTTCTCTCGGGTATGTTATAACTTAAATTTTGAGGACAAAATTTCTTGTAGGGGGTTAGAAATGTAATATCCTTTCTCAAGAGTATCCTAACTTCTATAACTTTATCTTGGGTATTTTGAATCCTTATATATATTACATAAATGTACAATCTATAATTGATTGATTAGTGAAGTAATGAATTTTCTTTATGTCATATACCAGTTTTAGAAGCGGGATAATTAGTAAACTATTCAATTTATTTTGTACAGTGATAATTATTTGTGTTTGATAATTATAAAATGATATTTTATAATTTAGTTTCAAATCATATTATTTGGCTAAGAGACATTTTAGTAAGAAAATATCATTATTTTGAGATTTACAAGGGTAGAATTTATTTTATGAAAGTACCTAACTCTAAGATATCACAAATATTTTATTTATTTCAAAAAGCTGATTTTATTAATTTGCTAGTCACACCCCCTATTTTACTATGCATACCCCCCTCCTCTCTTAAAAAATCAAGAAGACTCTCCCTCACTCTCACTTCCCACTTTCTGAAAACACTCATTTCTTCTCCTTCATCAGAACCTCCATGTTTTCCCTCTTCAAACCCTAAACCTAAACCAAGCCTCCATTCTCTACCCTTGAAGCTCACAAATTCGGCCAAGAGAGGGAGTTTAGGGCAGGACAACACAATCATCATCATCTATACTTGCAGAAACAACACATTCCTTCCCCTCTTCCTTCATAATTTCGGTCTCCTCTACCACCTCCTTCTTCTTCTTCTGTTTTCTTCCAAAATCAACATGAAACAAACATCAATTTTCCTTGTGAAGTGAGTTTGGAGCAGCCACACTTGAGAGCAAGGAGGAGCAAAGTCAGATCAGGGAGGGAATTCTAAGGAAATAAACCTCCACCACACTATCTCCATTCTTTGCTTATGTGAGTTTCCTTAGCTTAGTGCTTGGTAACCATAAATCAAAGCTTAGGAATTTTGATTTGCTTGCTTTTATTGTTTGATTTGGCATCTGCATGTTGATTATATGAAGTCAATTGAGTACATATTGATAATATAAATTATTTCAATTGCATGCATGTAATATGTTTGTGAAAAGTCCCAAATGAAATTTACCGGTCAGAAACCCGTATAAACACATGTGCAGTATTTTGCTTATAATTATTTCTATAGGTCTTTGTTCGGTATGATTCTTGTTTTTATTGAAAATAGACTCGAAATTCTACAAATTAGGTACTTGTTTGGTTATTTTACACTGAGTATAGATGAAGAAAAACCTGTTATAATTCGGAGTATTGTAACTGCCCTATTTTTCTGGGTTCAGAAACTTGCTTATTAAAACCGTAAGTTTTAGTAAACTGTATTCCAAAACTAAAATCTTATTTATAAATTATACTTATTTAGCTTTCCAGGGAGTGGTCTTTTGTCCAAATCCGACTTCGTTTGGTATTTTAATAAAATCATAGAAGCTAACTGAAAACTGTTGAAATTCTGCTTATGTTGTTGATGCATTATCCTTTGTTGAATACTTGAATGAGAGATCATATATTGTTCATGTGAATGGTTTATAAGTTTTGATTTAGGTCATTAGTTTTTAAGCTATAAATTGATATGTGAGTTAAGTTATTTAATATTATGAAGAAATGAATGTGAAACACCTTTTGACATCCAAAGGTAGTAACCATGCTAATTCTATTCATGATTCGAATTAGAATGGTTATCAATGACATTTCAGATGTCAAGTACAGAAGTCCTTTCAGATTGAAAAGCAAGTATAGAAGTCCTTCCGGTTAGGAAAGGCAAGCAGGTAAGTCCAAAGCAAGTGGGACGCCGCTTGTGGTCATAGACGTATGTCCTGCCTTACAGTATAGAGCTAGTTTCTCTTAAGTACCTCGGTGCGTGGGGAACAACGATGTTTTTTTCACAGACAAAATTAAAATTGGATGTCCAAATGAGTGGTTCGCAAATATTATGAATGACATGATAATGCCAGGATTGAACCCAAATCTTGTCCCTCTTAAGTACCATGGTGCGTGGGGGGCAGCAATGATGTTTATACCTGATGATATGTATAAGTTTAGTAATATATGTATATGTGTGGGATTGAGTGCTCTGTTTGCAGGGAATTCGCTGAGATTTCATATCTCACCCCCTCACCCTTTTGTTTCAGGTTAATTCCTCCTATGTTGGAGAACTGTGAAGTACCCTCGGAAATACTTGCCAGTTGTTCCAATGTAATATGTTTATGTTATTTGAAGACGTTGCCGGATCGGAGTCATTGTCATTGTTTAGTCTCTAAGTATGATTTTTTTGAAAATGTATGAGATGTTTAGCGAAAATCTAATTTCAGTGTATCTTATGTTTTGTATCTAGTAGTATCTCAATGTACTTTGGGGTATTATAGAAAGAAAGAGAGAGAGATGAGAGGAGAGCTTACCTATGGAGTGTTGGGTCAAAGCAACCATCACACAAGAGGGGGGGTGAATTGGGTGATAATAGAAATTTAAAACTTTTATGAAACATCAAAACATAAATCAAAGTTTTTCAAATAAAGAGAGTGTAGATGGATAAAAGAAGATAATTTAAAAACCATCTAACAAAACTAATAACATATTTTAAACCAGTTTGGAAATAAGGAAGATAAAGCATTTCACTTGTCTAATGAACAATATTGACTTGTCTGATTATCTCAGACTAAATGTCAACCAGATAGACAAAATCTAGAGGATAAAAACATTTGAAAACAACTTAGAACATAAAGCTTAAAATCAATCAGAAAACTTTGTTGAAATACATAAAACAACAAAGATAAGGTGATAAGGGTAGAGAGAAAATAGACAACAAGATTTATCATGGTTCACTCATATAAACGATGAGCTACATCCAGTCCCCTGCAACAGCTGAGTTTTCTGCACTGTCACATCAGATAATTACAACGAGTAGTCTTTGCATACCTAGCCCCTCCACGCTCATTGAGTATTGTTCTTAACCAGCCTCTCCAGACTGTTGCAACTATTATTTGCACACCTAGCCTCTCCAGGCTCAACGAGTATTATTATTAACCAACCTTTCCAGGCTGTTGCAAGTATTATTTTTACCTAGCCTCTCCAGGCTCACTGGATTTTGATGAAGATTACATAGAGAAATTCTCACAACAACCATAGAGTGATTTTACAATGAAGTACAGAGAAGAGTTCTTCCTACACTCACAAGAGTGGATATATTTTTAAGCACTTCAGAACTGAAAAAGAAATCTCTCATAACACTCACTTGAGTGAATATAGGATGATTACATTGAGAATGATTTATGTTGAGATGAAGATAACAATAGTCTCATTTTTCATCAACTGTAGCACCAACTCCAGCAACTCTTCTTCTTTAGTTTGGGTCTTCATTATATAGGCTTGACAAAATATACCCGTCGGAGTTTTTGACCGTTGCACAAAACTCTTTGATGCTGACCACACTTTAGATAAAGTGGTTTTGCTTTTAAAGCTTTTGTCTTTTTACAACAGTGATATATTTCATCTTTTTCTTTTCTTTCAACATACAACTGTATATGTCTTTTATCAATAAAGCTATTCTGACCAGCTGCACACCTTTTTGACTTTTGAACCTTTCCCAAGCAAATATTGAACTAATTCAGCTTTGTCTTATACTAGGAAGATACTTGGTTAGCTTCATTAGACACTTCTAAGATGAGCTTGTGAGATGCTTGGCTAGTATTCATTAAATGCTTGCTCCTTTAGCTCCTAAACTCCGTCATCTTTGTATTATGAAATTTCGACCTTCTTAACGGTTAATTCAGGCTTCTAGATCTTCATGAAAATTGTATCCCTAGATGTTAACTTTCGAATGACACCAGTTTCATTCAATTTGGACATGTACAACTCAAGTTATGTCCATCAGACGCTTCGAAGGTCTGTCTATCGAAACAACATCACGTCACCAAATTACGAATGCAATCTGACACTGATATAGATCGAATTTCGTGACACCCCCCTTTGGCGTAACATGACTAACTCAATTTCGTACTAACATATTAAAATAAAATAATAATTTCTGGTTGCTTTCGAAAAAATAATTTATATAAGTACTTAACCGTCAGAAAAATAATTGGGTATGAATATTTTTTTCCCTGCGGTTAAAGTTGAAAATAGTAACCCCACATTTTCACCTATCACTGTATAGATTCTGGTCATGTAATGAAATTTGTCACAACCCAAAAACCTAAGCCGTGACCGGGGCGCATGCTTACAATCCTAGCCTGGCAAGCCTGTTTATTAAGAAACATACTTGAATAAAGATCTAGAAATTTTTAAAAAAATTTGACAGAGTCTCCTCTGTAATTCCAACATCCCAAACAAAAACACCTGCTGAAAAATTTATATTTTCATCCCAGAAGTTTCAGTCATACAAAAAAAAAAAATAAAGATGGTATTTTTCTGAAAATATTTACATAAACAACTATACATGACCAAAAGGAAAATCTTCAATTTTTCATCCAAAAGAAAGGCTCTCCGAGCCGTTTACATTCCATCCAAAAATAAAGACTCTCCGAGCCACAAACATACATACTATCATTAATCAACACCTTCTCTAAAACTTAAGCTGGTATACTATGAGACTCTTACTGGAAAAGACCTCCTGGTTATTCCAGTAATTCAACTTTCTTCAAAAGTCGGGACCAATCCCTCCGAGTGGGGAAGAGAACCCCTCTGCATCATCTGTACACGCAACATGATACCACAAAAATAGAAACCCAAATAGGAATAATGCAAATGTGAGATACCAATATATGAGTTTTATCATAGAAGTCACATACACGGCTCACAAGACAACAACATATGACAACAATACATAATATAACATCATAATTATAGCACATGGATTCATTCTTGACAACCAAATGCATTTTGTAAAACATTTCATGTCACTTCAATATTCACTATCTATATCACAATCTTCGGAGATCCTAACTTGCCTTCGTCGAGTATGATAGGATCGCGATAATGCCTATAACACAATTGTTTCGCGTTGGGTCGGCCTCTCAATTTAGGTCCGATCCCCAATTGTTCTAGGGTATCACATCTCACCTAAATAATACATAATAGTTCCTGGTTGAGTACATTTCGAGCAGGTAACCTTGTTCCACGACCTGAGATTGCAGCCCCGAGCATTTCGTGGATTTCGAACTCGAATGTCCCTGAAGACCCAAAAACTAAAGAATCCTTCTTTGGTACGTAACTATTCAGTTTGTCAGTTCACCCTTTGTGAAACTATAGCTCGAATACACAATGGCACGTCTGCCACAACAGCACATTGGCCAGACTATGCATGTAAAACAAGGATTTTCGTTTTATTTTCTTTTTTGCATCATTCTTTATTCGTCGGGGCTGGAAGCTCCTGACTACTTTTACTCAGATATTAAATACATTTTTAATACCAACTCAAGATTTTAGACCAAAAGCAATGATCTTAAAATCTCTTCCTCAATTCGAACACTATCCCGGCGTCTCGGTGATCTAGGAGTCCGGCTTTACCGGCACTCCGAATTCAGCCCGATATCCCTACAATCCAAATCCAACCTGAGTTTATGGCTCGGTGATCTAGGTCCTTTCTTTTCCTCAAAACTCAAAACAAGAACTCTAGCCCATCATTTCAGTAATTTAGGTCCTTTTCACTTTTCTCTTTTCCACTTGGTTTTTCGTTCAGTGAAAACTAAATCGAAAAACAAAAGTTCAAAAGTTTCTCAACTTCGTGACATAAATACTTTTCGTTCATGTAAATACACTTTCATAGAAAATTTTGTCCTCTAAAATCCATTTTCTGAAAACTTAGAAAACCACCGAAATCTTTTCTCAACTTTAAACCAAATATAAAACCCTTGCAATTGAATATATCACAGATAACATTTTCTCTAAACCTTTCCATTTTTGAACAACTTTTTGTAAAACCTAAAATAAAATCCTTGTTTCCAAATGATTTTTCCTTTCCAAAATACTTTTAAATAGTTTTCATAAGCTATGATGTTTTCCATTTTCTTTCTTTTCTAACTTTGTTCTATCTTCACACTTTCATCATTTAGGATTTTCTTCTCACTTTCCAAAGAAACAAAACACCACTTTTTTGATACTTTGGAGTTAAGGTACTTTAATGTCTTAATCTTTATTAACAAGCAATGACCAGTGTCATACCATCAGCCAATCACAATCAAACAATACAGTAATATCATCCAATATATATATATATATATATATATATATATATATATATATATATATATATATATATATATATATATATATATATATATATATATATATACCATTCACATCATGCAACATCAACACATTATGAAACAACATACAACAAGGTACATGACTAATATGAACTCCTCAGGCAAACTCCCTTTACCTTTGAAGACAAGAGAAAAATCATTAATTCCAGGTTCCACAATTTCCTTACTGCTCAACGAAATTTCGCAAGATTAAACACCCAATGACGACTTGACTTGACGTTATAGGTTACTCTAACACTTTGCAACATGTGCAGACGGCTCTCTAAAACACAAATTCTGTCTTCCCCAAGCAAACGCAACCACAACAACATCCTAGAGAGGGAGTCAAAGCATTTTCACAACCAGACAAAACACATAATCAGCTACTCATCATCAAACGCTCACTCTAAGTTGATTTTAAATACTCAATTTCACAAAATAGAGCTAACTTCAATAAAAATCAGATTTGGGACTTTAATGTAACACCCAGTTTTTCACAATTTACTGTTTTTATATCGGTAAAATAAACAACAATGTTTGTATTTTTATTTTTAAACCTAGAAAATGATTTTGGATAAACCAAGGTCATATTCATACTCTACCTTACCGTAGATAGCTACAATTAAATTTTGGGTCGAAAATTCAGACGAAATCCGGTCTGCGATTTAATGACAGTAAGAATTTTACTACTCAAATGACCTAATTTTGACTCGTGAACGAAAAAACTTAAGGTTTTTATGAAGTTTCCAACTTCTTTGGCTATTTTAAAATTTTTCACTTAAAAAGTGAAATAATATATAGTATGCGGGCGTTATACGAAACCGGGTGAACAACGAAGCTGAAAACGGGATTTGTGGGACCCGCTAACGGATAAAGAACATGTCAAATCATGATGACTCACAAGCGGTGATTCATAGGATGACTACCCTTAGTCATGATTACATTTTAGGAGGAAATTACTAGTTTAGCCTTTATGTTGGTTTTATTCACAAGTTTGCCATTGTACAAGATTACTATTTTGCCCCTCAAAATTTGTGCTTTGGACCCAAATGCCCTTCAAACCCCACGGCCCAAGCACTCCATGAGCCCATCCTCACTTCTACAAAAGGCTAGAGTCATCATCTTCATCAAACTTTGCCATTTTCACCATTAAAACCCTAAGTTCCATAGCTTGAATTTGTGAAGGAAGTAGGTGATTTCTTGCTAATTTCTTGATTCCAAGAGGTAAACCATGCTCATCTCCCTTCTTTAGCATCATGTTCTTCAATTACTTTTATGTTTTGAAGCCTTTCTCAATATGATGCATATTAGGGTTTCTAGTTTCAATAATTCATAGAAAATCATAGAAAAATCCAATGAGCATGAAACCAATTTCTGTGATCCTATTATCATCTCTATATTCTAGATCTTGGATCTTACATCAAACGAAAATTCCTAGCCTATTTAACCTAAAGAGGCCGAACCTAGGTTTTGGTGGGGGGTGATTTTTGTTCATTTTCTTAACTTGATCTTGCATGATTCAATCTTATAAGTTATATATGTATTGAATCTATGTTGTTTGAATAAAGTCTCTAAGCCATTTTATTGGTTGTGGCCTAAACTTATTTGGTGAAGGATTGGAAGATTTAATTTCTATCTTTGTACAATGATCCTCTATTTAGTGTTTTAAGAGATTAAGAATCACTAATCCAAAAGTTTAGAAATTTGAGAGATTTCTAAGCCTAAAGTCAGCCCTAGACCGAAACCAACATATAGGAGCATAGTTTTGATTAAGTTGTTTGTTTGTTAATTGGTTGTTATGTTTAATGAAGGATAAGCTAGGTTATCGTGTACGCGCGTTACCGGCACTACTTGGATTTCCGGCGAGTTGTTTATCAGAGAAACGTTGTTTTCAGGTAAGGGGATTACCTGAGGGGTTTTTCCGGTAGCCATGTGTAATTGTTGTTGTTTGTATTAATTATTGGGTGTATGTATTTCTTACGTAGTTAGCATTATTTGCTTAGTAATTATTTGCTGTTAATTATTTAAATTATATGCATTTAATTATTTGTTGTATTAGGTGGCATGTCTTAATTGCTAATTTTTATATTAGTGACATGAATTTATTATTGATGTGGATTGTGGATTTGAAAGTCTGACAGTGGTCAGAGCTTAATTAAATACGAGGTTAAAAGCATTTAAAAGTTTTTTTTTTATGAATTAATAAATTTAATTCAGTGGAATTAGTAATATAATATTACTTATTTATTTATTTGGTGAAAAATGGGAAAAAGTTGAAAAATATATTATTTTACTGATTTAACAGCGAAAGAGCATTTTAAGAGTCATAGTGAGGACGTAACCGTGAAAATATTTTAGCACTGCTAATTTTAACATAAGTAATTTCTAAATATTAGAAAATGATGTTTTAAGAGAAAAAGTTTCAAAAATAATATTATTACAGTGTTGGAAAAAACTTGTTTTACGACAAAAGTCATATTTTGACCTAAAAACGTTTTAAAACGGCAAACGACGGACAATTCCATCAATATTTGCGAAAGTAATCTTAAAAGGGTAATATTGAGTAATACTGAGAATTTGGCTCAAATGAGGTTTCCAAGTTCAAATTATTGATTTTTGAACAAAATGAGTTTTAAGGGATTTTTGACAAGTTTACAAAACGAATTTCCAACGTAAAAGGATTTTCGGTAAACAACTGGTTATTTCCATCAACTTGGATAAGTTGAGGAAACTTTGGTTTTGTTTTGTGTTTCACATAACGAAAATGGTTTAAAGTTGAAAACGAACCTAGCTACCAAGACGTCGAGTCTAGTGATCTATGATATGGGCCCAGGGTCCGAAAGGTGAAGTTATGGACTAGATGTCCTATAAATGGTATATTGGTTTTGTGCACTAAAATCGACGTATCTAAGACTGGTGCATCGGTCTAGATTTCGTGATTTGCACACTTTTGACTTGGAGTCAGTTAGTTTTGAATGAGGTATTAAACTTGAAAGTTTAAAATGATGATTTGGTCGTGAGACTTTTAGCTCCAACACATAAAGATTGAACACAAAGAAAACAACGGGAACAAAACATTTTACATGCATTTTCAGGGCAGACGTGCCTTTGCATAGGACTTGAATGCTTGATGGCAAGTATTCATGACGTTTGCATCACTGTGCCTTGATGGATATATGACCACGAAACCATATACTATGAATAGTAACCACTTTGCCTCATTTTGGACTGTGGTATGGTTATTTGAACTTTGCCTTATCTGGTAATGATTCTGCCTTATTGGCATTGATTCTGCCTTATTTGGGAATAAGAGCCTGATCAGCTCATTTATTTGTTGGTTGGAGCTCCGGAGATTAGGTATCAAAGTTAATTGATGAATATTGAAGTGCCATGGTTTTTAAAATGGTTACGACTGTCGTGTATGAAACCCTGTGATAAATATATATTGTTTATCTTTGAATATTCATGTTAAATGGGATTTGAGAGTCGTACATGTGGTTATCGTTTTAAAATCCATATATTGGTTCTCACCCTTGCATGTTTTGTTGTTGGTCTCCTTTCTATATGGGTATGTTATTATATGAGTATAGATGGATCTGGCGATGCTGTCGGCACATATGGGGGTTCGTAGCCTCCATTTTGAGGATGCTGACAACATAAACGTGTGGGTGATCCACCCGGGAGCCCACGTTGTGCGTTACACTGGGCATGTACATACGATAGAGGGCACGATAGAGACAGGACCCTAGAGAGAGCATAGATCGATGGAGACAATCGAGGTATCTCTACCTCCTATGTGGTTACTTCTAGAGTATTTGGTCAACCATGGACAGCTCGAGGAACAACCCATAGCTGAGGCAGCATCCTTGCCAGCTCTAGAGGAGTTAGTGATAGACCCTGAGGAGATGGTCGTCGATCTGAAGGAGTTTATAGAGGATGTACCAAAGTACATTCCTCTGGACGATGATGATGATTCACCCGATGAGGGTGCTGGTGTGTCTTCCTCCGACTCATCGGTGGGGAGTGGGATTGATCCTGGTCTTCCCATCGGGTATCATTAGTCTGTGACCAGCTGTAGGTAGTTTTCATTTTTGGGGTAGTGATTTCGTCAGTCTTTTTGGCTACTGAGAGCAATGTTTTTTGTTATATGGCCATAGACGTTTCACTACGTGCCTTTATGTTTTTACTTCTTTACTTAGCTTTGAGAATGGCCTGTTCTGATAAAGGCCCTATATAGTGTATAACTTGTATAAGACTGATGATGCATATGATATATATATATATATATATATATATATATATATATATATATATATATATATATATATATATATATATATATGGTGTGTTATTTATGTTGTTGGATGTTGCCAAGTTAAAAAGGAAAAGGAAAAAAAATTATCACCATTTTTGGTATAAGAAAAGTATTAGAAATCGTTATTTTCCAAAAGTAATCAGAATAATTGAATTTTATTTCCCGCAACATGTTACTGTGTGATAAGCCAAGAAAGGGTGATAGGGTTCATGAATCAATTTGGGGAAAAATCATTTTAACTAAAGAATGATGAAATTGGTTTAGGGAAACGCTAATTCACAGTCCCATTTGCATAAAACAAGTGTTAATTTCACACTTTGAAACTGAAATCAAAATCTTAGGGTTAGGGTTTCAAAATCAGTTTGGGGATTTTTCAACTAGAAGAGATTAGGGGTCAAACACTTACCCAAGGTGAAGAGGAAAGGATGCAACGACCAAATCGAGGGGCGGCAGCATCACGGTGGCGACGCGACTCCGGCGAGAAGCTCTGATTGATGACCGGAACTGTGGGCTACGCGAACACCATGACGAAGAAGGAGAATACCAGAGGTGGTCCTAATGGCGAACGACTACAAGGACAGAGGCGGAACGGCGACCGGGCTATGACATTGTACACAAAGATGCCTAGCAAGGAGGAAACAAGCTGGACGCATGAGAGCTAGGTCGCGCGGTCGGAGACGAGCAGGATGGCGGCGCGGCTGGTTTTGTTGGGGGGGGGGGGGGGGGGATGGTGCTGACCATAAGAGAGAGAGAGAAAAAATCATTTTCTTTTATTTAAAATAGATAACAATTAAAATGAGTGGTTGATATTGAGTCTAGAAAAGTAAATAATATTGATCCTTGAATCTAAAAATAATGAGTGACAAATATATCCTTTCAAAATTCAAAATAGAGTAAAGATTGATAGTTGAATTGATCAACTAAGAAAATCAGTGATCCAAAAATTGACCTCAAATTAATGCCAAAACAAATTATTTTTCAAAACTAAAATTACATAGAGTAAAATATATAATAAACTTCTTTCAACCATATCATTTGAAATGTTTTTCTAAACAAATACTAATATGGACAATAACATAATATTATTGTCTAGTAAGCGTGCATACACTGAAATAAGGCAGTGTCAACGCACTAGATAAAATAATTTTAAAAGAATTAATAAAATTACTCAAGATTAAGTGTCATAAAATAAATAAAAATTTGTGTCCCAATAATTATCATTCCAATAAAAATAATATAAACAAATATATTTTACCGATATTGAAAAACCGTAAAAACCTGGGTGTTGCAAATTTGGTCTTGACCTCTTCATCAAAGTTGTAGATGTTTCTTAGCTTTCCAATGACACCAATATTGATTCATTTGAATATCTACATATTCAGATAATGTCAACACACGCTTGTATGTTCTGGCTGTCACGAACAGTATCACATATCCAACTCGAAGAGGATATTTCACTTATGTGGAGATTGATTAAGGTCGCGACTTGTTCATGAAATTTGTATATATTTCTCTTATCTTTATAATGAGACCAATATCTCCTGATTGGAACAAGTGTAGCTCAGGATATGATGGTACAGACGCTTGAATGTAGTAGCAGACGCTTTGTGCAGATGATTGACTCCAGTCTTTCA
Source organism: Sophora flavescens (assembly GCA_030762895.1). Lineage (NCBI taxonomy): Eukaryota > Viridiplantae > Streptophyta > Magnoliopsida > Fabales > Fabaceae > Sophora > Sophora flavescens. The sequence continues at coordinate 128,111,510 of CM061062.1, read as the reverse complement.
TCTTTGTTTCTACACTTCTGTTCTTTATAAGCAGCAGTATGATCTATACTTGAATAGTCTTCAGACACTACATAAGATGCTTCTAGATAGACACTGGGGAAGAGACACCACAAGAATTGAGATGCTTCGGGATAAGACGCTTCACTTGTCTTAATATACCTCACCAGTCTTAAGACGCTTCTGGTCTTAAGACACTTTAGTAGAGACGCTTTGCGATACTTGAGTTAAAGCTTGGAATAAGACACTTCATCAATCTTAGACACTTCCAGCCTTAATACAAATCATCAGTCTTAAGATGCTTCCAATAAGAAACTTGAATCTTCTATTCAATCTTCTTCCAATAAAAAAATGCATGTGTAAAATAAATAATCACAAGTTAAACAAAATCAAGAGATAAGGAGTAGATATCATCGAGTTTGATTCCTTTAATTTTTCAGTTGCCATGTTGTTCTGAATTTTTCAATAGGGAGTAGGATCAATGTTGTTCTGAATTCCTTTAATTTTAATGCTTAATTCAGGCTTCTAAATCTTCATGAAAATTGTATACCTGAATGTTAGCTTTCGAATGACACCAGTTTCATTCAATTTGGACATGTACAACTCAAGTTATGGCCATCAGACGCTTCAAAGGTCTGTCTATTAGAACGACATCACGTCACCAAATTACGAATGCAATCTGACACTGATATAGATCGAATTTGGTATTGACATCTTCATCAAAGTTGTATATATGTTTATTAGATTTCCAATGACATAAAGATAGATTCATTTGGACATCTAGATATTCAGATATTGTCAACAGACGCTTGTATGTTCTGGCTGTCACGAACAGTATCACATCTCCAAATTGAAGAGGATATTTCACTTATATGGAGATTGATTCAGGTCTTGACTTTTTCATGAAAGTTGTAGATATTGATCTTATATTTATGATGAGACCAATATCTCCGGATTTGAATGAGTTTAGCTCAGGATATGATGGCACAGACTCTTGAATGCAGTAGCAGATGCTTTGTAAAGACGCTTGACTCCAGTCTTGCATCTTTGTTTCTACACTTCTGTTCTTTATAAGCAGCAGTCTGATGTATACTTGAATAGTCTTCAGACAGTCCATAAGATGCTTCTAGATAGACACTCAGGCAGAGACACTTTAAGATATATTCTTGAATTGAGATGCTTCGGGATAAGACACTTCACTTGTTTTAATATACCTCACCAGTCTTAAGACACTTCAGTAGAGACGCTTTGTGATACTTGAGCTGAAGCTTGGAATAAGACACTTCATCAAGCTTAGACACTTCCAGCCTTAAGACACATCATCCGTCTTAAGATGCTTCCAATAAGAAACTTGAAACTTCTATTCAATCTTCTTCCTTTCTTCATTTTTAAGAGTCTGTGACTTAAATAATTATTCTGCACACTTGAGCACACAGTTAGCGATGTTCACACATTCATGTAAATTATTTATGCAATATATTTAGAAACTTAACTTGTTTCTTTGATTTGTCATCACTCAAAACCACATAAACAATTATTCACAACACATTTATCATTTTCATTCTCCCCTTTTTTTATTATGACAAATCACCTACAATATGCTACAGATTTTATACTTTCTCCCCCTATTTGTTATCAACAAAAATGGTTATCAAGTTTTATCTCTCCTATATGAGATATGTTAAGGTGAAAGATAACACGTTTAATGAAAAACACAATAATGCAGCAAATATGTGAAACATACTCCACTTAAACTATTGTATCATCACTCCCCCTGAACTATTGCTTAGTTAAAAGAACATGTATACAGGATTAAAGACAGATTTAGCATAATAAGACATATTACTCCCCCTAAGATAGTGTAGTTTCATCACCATCTTTTCTTTTTCACAAAAAGATTCTTAAAGAATTTTAAGCATGTAAAAAAAGAATCATAGCAATTATGCAATCACAATTTATGAAAGCAACATGTTTGAACATTAAGCATCATACTATCCAGGATAATTAGACATTATAATAATAATGGGATAGAGAATTATACGAGTTTGTGAGGTGTGATCCTCCATAATTGAGATGAATCATTGTGCTTTCCTTTTGATCACATGCTCTTGGAAAATTTCAGTTTTAGCCTTTGTTCTTCCACTTCAATCCTTTGATTTGAACATTAGTGCTATGTATCTTCTTCAATATCCATCTTTCAACCAACTTTCCATTTGTGATAGTCTTCAAAACATCTTCTAAGAATGGTTCTTGGAAGTGGTCCAAGAAAGTGCAACCTTTTTCTCTATTCATCTCCTTTTGTCCAATGTCCATACTTTCTTTGTTTTTCAGTTGCTGTATGCAAAACTTGCAAAAACTTCTCTAATACTCAGATTAGCAATAAATAATATTCAAAATAACTTTGCAAGAATTTTCAATCATATAATATTTCAGCAATTAGAATGATGACATAAGGGAATTCTTATGCATTGGACTATTATGGTTTCAACTCATATATGTATTTCATTTCAGATTGTATACCATTTCATCATAAGTTGAAGCATATGAAATATTTAAGGCACACATTTAATAATTTCAAGTGAAGAGAATTTTTATCAATATAGTTCTTCCAAGTATGCATGTTGAATCATTTGTACATGTATAACAAACACTTTATGAGAATATTCTAATTCATGTGAAGGATAAGTAAATGCGAGTTTAGGTTAATGAAAATTAAAATCATTATCTTATTTTAACATGAATGCACTTTAGCACACACACAAAAAAAAATGCATGTGTAAAATAAATAATCACAAGTTAAACAAAATCAAGAGATAAGGAGAAGATATCATCGAGTTTGATTCCTTTAATTTTTCAGCTGCCATGTTGTTCCAAAATTTTCAATAGGGAGTAGGATCAAGCAACTTCCGATGTAGCTTCTCAAGTTTAATAAACTCAACTCCATAAGTTTTTCTTGAGTTAGATCCTTCATGACAAATTCTTCTTCATCCATATCTTCTCATTTGCAGTCTTGAACTTTATGAATTTTAGTTTGCAAGAGAGAATGCTTGGATAAGTGCATCTTCCTTGACTGACTGACACATTCACTTTTATAGGAGGTTTGTTTTCTTGTTGGGTGACTCTTCCATCTTTTCCTGCAAAAATGAAGTGCTAGAAAGGGCTTTTGGTACCCACTTTGACTTGAGTCCTTAACAGTTAGTAGATAAGCAATTTGAAACTTTATGAATCCCAATAGATTTGTTTCTCATATAATGATTCATTCTATAGTTGCGTACATGAGAATTATGGCTAAGACAACAGTAATTGCAAATAACGAAATTAGATGGTAATCTAGTCTTCATAAAAATATGTATATAAGAAGTCCAGGTTTTAGTTTGAAGGAAACATCATTGAGAAGAGCATATTCAATAATTTTTTTTAATCTATGGATAACACCACATTGACCAAATAATTAAATATACCATACAACTCATTGGAGCAACATTTAAAATTTAAATTTTGTACCTCATAGGCTTCTTGAGATGAAGAGCTACTAATTATTTTGTGTTCTTCCTCTTGATGACATTTTTCTAATCCAACTTCTATGAATGATCCGCGTCCTCTAATTCAAAGGATATACTTTTACACAGAGAAGTATTGTTAGTAACATAAATAACATTGAACACAAACCAAATATTTTTAGCTTTAAAGCACTTTTTGGATTTGTCAAAACAACATTTTTAAAAGACAAATTTCTTTAAAATATTTTTCTAATTTTTAAAGAAAAAAAATATTTTATCAAAATCAGTCCAAATGAGTTTTGGTTTAGAAGAGAAAAGAGCATAAAAAAGCAGCATTTCACAAAACAAAATCAACATACTATAAAAACATTTCCAGTTTGAATTTTTGTGAAAAGAATTTCAAAGGCATGAGGTTTTTCAAAGTTAAAATCAAACATTTTTGAAAACTGTGATTTTGGTTGATAAGATAGCAAGGATCTTTAAGTCTTAGCGATTAAGCTTCTTAACCAGAACACTTAGCTCTGATACCAATTGTTGGGTCAAAGCAACCATCACACAAGCGGGCCGGGGTGGGGGGGGGGGGGGGGGTTAATTGGGTGATAACAGAAATTTAAAACTTTTACAAAACATCAAAACATAAATAAGAGTTTTTCAAATAAAGAGAGTGTAGATGGATTAAAGAAAATAATTTAAAAACCATCTAACAAAACTGATAACATATTTTTAACCAGTTTGGAAATAAGGAAGTTAAAGCATTCACTTATCTAATGGACAATATTGAATTGTCTGATTATCTTAGACGAAACGTCAACCAGTTAGACAAAATCTAGAGGATAAACACATTTGAAAACAACTTAGAACATAAACTTTAAAATCAGTTAGAAAACTTTGTTGAAATACATAAAACAACAAAGATAAGGTGATAAGGGTAGAGAGAAAATAGACAACAAGATTTATCCTGGTTCACTCATATAAACGATGAGCTACATCCAGTCCCCAGCAGCAGTTGAGTTTTCTCCACTATCACATCAGATAATTATGAGTAGTCTTTGAACACCTAGCCTCTCCATGCTCATTGAGTATTGTTCTTAACCAGCTTCTCCAGACTGTTGCAAGTATTATTTGCACACCTAGCATTTCCAGGCTCACTGGATTTTGATGAAGATTACATAGAGAAATTGGGTGATAATAGAAATTTAAAACTTTTTACGAAACATCAAAACATAAATAAGAGTTTTTCAAATAAAGTGAGTGTAGATGGATAAAAGAAGATAATTTAAAAACCATCTAACAAAACTAATAACATATTTTTAACCAATTTGGAAATAAGGAAGTTAAATCATTCACTTGTCTAATGGACAATATTGAATTTTCTGATTATCTCAAACTAAACATCAACCAGTTAGACAAAATCTAGAGGATAAAAACATTTGAAAACAACTTAGAACATAAACCTTAAAATCAGTTAGAAAACTTTGTTGAAATACATAAAACAAACAAGATAAGGTGATAAGGGTAGACATAAAATAGACAACAAGATTTATCCTGGTTCACTCATATAAACAATGAGCTACATCCAATCCCCAACAGTAGTTGAGTTTTCTCCACTATCACATCAGATAATTACGAGTAGTCTTTGAACACCTAGCCTCTCCAAGCTCATTGAGTATTGTTCTTAACCAGCTTCTCCAGATTGTTGCAAGTATTATTTTCACACCTAGGATCTCCAGGCTCACTGGATTTTGATGAAGATTACATAGAGAAATTCTCACAATAGTGATAAAGTGATTTTACAATGAAGTACAGAGAAGAATTCTTCCTACACTCACAAGAGTAGATATATTTTTAAGCACTTCAGAACTAAAAAAGAAATCTCTCATAACACTCACTTGAGTGAATATAGGATGATTACATTGAGAATGATTTCTATTGAGATGAAGATAGTGATTCTCTCATTTTTCATCAACTCTAGCACCAACTCCAGCAACTCTTCTTCTTCTTCTTCAGTTTGGGTCTTCATTATATAGGCTTGACAAAATATACCCGTTGGAGTTTTTGACCGTTACACAAAACTCCTTGATGCTGATCACACTTTAGATAAAGTGGTTTTGCTTTTAAAGCTATTGTCTTTTTGCGGCAGTGATATATTTCATCTTTTTCTTTTCTTTCAACATACAGCTTTATATGTCTTTTATCAATAAAGCTATTCTGACCAGCTGCACAAATTTTTGAATTTTGTACTTTTGTTATAATATATAATATTATATAGATGTGAACCTTTGGTAGAAGAGAAACTTCAATACGTAACAGCTATCTTTCATTGCATGTTATCGTATCTTCAATTGTTGACACCTCCTCTTTCCCAAGTAAATATTGAACTAATTCAACTTTGTCTTATACTGGGAAGACACTTGGTTAGCTTCATTAGAAACTTCTTAGACGAGCTTGTGAGATGCTTGGCTAGTATTCATTAGATGCTTGATCCTTTAGCTCCTAAACTCCGTCATCTTTGTATTATGCAATATTGACCTTCTTAACGATTGATTCATGTAACACCCCCCCCCCCCCCCCCCTTGGGGCATTACTTACGTAACACGTGCGGAAATAAAATTAAAAGATAATTTGCTGTTGCTTTCGGAAAATAACTTATATAAGTACATAAATGTTTGAAATTGGTTATAATTTTTTTTTTCACGACTCCACACCTAAGCCTTAATCGGCACACAAACTTACTATCATAGCTTGGCAAGCCTATTTAGTTTAAAGAATATACTTAAATACAAGATAGTAGTTTTACAAAAAAAAAAAAATCGATAGAGTCTCCTCTGTAATTCGGACATCCCAGGGTAAAATAACACCTATTAAAATATTTACAATTTCTCTCCAGAATTCCAGTTACACCAAATTCAACCCGGCATCAATACATAAAAATAATACTTATAGCCATAAGCTTTACAAGACCAAAAGAAATAGCTTAGATTTTCATTCAAAAGATATGCTCTCCGAGCTATAGACATTCCATTTTAAAATAAAGGCTCTCTGAGCCAAACTCGTACATACTATCAAAATAATCTAAGTCTCAACCCTAAGCTGGTCGTTCTAAAAGTTATTCCGCAAGTAATACCTCATCAAGCAACTAAATCTAAGTCTCTGAGTGACTTAGAAAGACTCCTCGGCACCATCTGTGTTAGAGTACCCAGGGTACAATATCGAACTTAGAAGAATCCTGAAATGTGTGTAAGGGTGAGATACCGACAAATGGATATATCACACAACAACCATACACATGATACATACATCACATAATCATATAAGCATTTTAAATCATGCATATACATAACATAACAGTGTTATATCAAAGGGTCTCAAACCCGAACACTCAAGTTTATAAAAAGAATGCATGACACTTCAATATTCAACTCTATCTTGATACCTAATCTCCGGAGATCCCACAACTTTCTGTTTCGTTTCAAGCTGATCAGGCTCGCACATGGCGCATTGTAAAAACTAACAAAACAATGCCCTAGAAAATCAATGGTGCACATCCCCATTCCCGATAGGGTGTTCATGCCAGCACCTAACACAATTGTGCACATCCCCATTCCCGTTAGGATGCTCATGCAAAGCAACGACACAATCACAATTGTGCACATCCCCATTCCCATTAGGATGCTCATGCAAAGCAACGACACAATTGTGCACATCCCCATTCTCGTTAGGATGTTCATGCAAAGCAATGACACTATTCCCCTATTCCAGTTAGGAAATAGCGGCATATATATTCAATCTGGACACAAAGTCCTATATATTGGCTCACACATATAGAGGCTCAATATTTAAATGGAACACAGTCCATAAAAGATACATTGATCCACTCCGGAACTCAATGATCATCACCACCTGACACGTCTGTCATATACATTGATCCACTCTGGATTCAATGCCATTTACATGACACAATGGCCATTAGATGCATGAGAAAAACTTTTATTCTCGTTTGTTTTCTTTGTCGTAATAATCTTTCCTTGTCGAAGCACAAAGCTTAACGACCATGCTCAATTCTTTTAATTAAGACTTTTCACTTAAAACAAATACAGGACACACACAGTCCAAATCTTTTAATCTCAACACAGGACATACAGTCCGAATGCTCAATCACGATGCCCTTAAACCGATGCACCAGTTTTAGGTTCGCGGATATGGAACTCACACTGTCCACATCAACTTAGGACACACGGTCCAAAAACAAAACTTGCAGGACACTCCGTCCCATGACACAGATCCTTGATCTACGTGTCCATACAACACTAGAATCCCGACGTCTCGGTTCTAGGCTCATTTATCGACTTGTAAAACATTTCGCTCAGTGAAAATCAAAATGAAAAAACAAAACCTCGGTCACTTATCCAAGTAACCGGAACGTTTCCAAAATTATTTGGGAGAAAATCCTTTTCCTTTACAAAATCTTTTCTAAAACATCTAGGAAATTCATTTGTATTTGAAATTCATTGATGGAATAAAGTTAAATATTTTCAAAAGGTATTTCCTTCATAATAAATATTTTCAAAGGGTCTTTCCTTCATAAAGCACACCGTTCAAAAAGGTTTTCTCTCGTACAAAACTTTTGATCATAAAAATATAGTTTCCTTCAACTCAAAATCACTTTAAAATTTTCCTAAAAACAAGGGTCTTATTCTTCTGAAGTAATCACTTTAAAGAATGAACTTTTATAAGTGAACCCAAAATTTTCAAAGTTCTATTCAAGGCTTATTAAGGCTTTTAATTCTTATCATGATTAGGCACAGACTCAAATCTGGCTTTTCAAACTTCAATCAATAGTAATAATATCACAGTTAATCATGTATATATAATTCATATATATCACAGTTAATCACATATATATAATTCATAACACTTTAAAGCAACAAATGTTCAACTCCAAGTAATAACCACAATGGTTCAAATAAACAAGTTATTCAAGTATTGGCTAAACATCACAATAATGTTCACAGCACTCAATTACACACATGCATATAGTTATTGAATATCCCTAGGTAACTCCCCTTACCTTTGAAGACAAGTAAAGGATCCTCGTCCTAATGCTCACGTTAGCTCATATCTACTCCATCAAACAAGCATAGCCGTGTCCAAACGTCTCAGAGAGTAAATCCAACAACACGCAACAACCAGAAATCAAGAAATCAATTTCACATGATCAAACACACATCCTAACTTTATCTAAACACTTAATCTAATTACCAAACAAGGTCATTTTTAAAGAAAATCATGTTTGAAGCTCACGCTTCCCAATACCCTTTAAGAAAACTTTGTTTTGATCAAAAGATCATGAAAAAGAACTTTGGAAATCATCCATTAAGAGTCCTAATTGCACTAAATCATAATTAATTTCACAAAAACATACCCAAATTCAAATAAAATTAAATTGGGGATTTAGGGCTCCTTATTAAAATTTAGGGAAAACTCAGAATAATGAAATTGGTTTAGGGAAACACAAACTCACAGTCCCAATCTCAAAAAACAACCTTAAATTTCAAAATTAAAATCTGAAATCAAAGGGTTAGGGTTAGGGTTTTAAAAAATCAGATTTGGGGTTTTAAATCTGAGACACAAGAAAGGGTTTTGACTCACCCAAGCTTGGAGACAACTTGAAGGTGGTGCTGTGGTGCTCCTCGCGGCGGCGAACGCGATTCCGGCGAGGTGGCAGTGGCGGTTCTACAGTGAACAAGAGCAACAGAGTTGAAAGAGAGCATAAAAGAAAAGAGAAAAGCTTAACCAACGAGTTGGGTTCGGAACCACCATGGAAGGCGGCTGATCGGACTTACCACGGCGGAGAGACGATCGCGCGACGGCGGCCCGGTCGCATGGGTCGCGGTTCCGGCTAGCTCCCAAGCGGCGCTGCTATGTTGAGAGGAAGGAGGAAGAAGAAGTTAAGGTGGAAGGAAGAAGAAGAAGAAAAGAGAAAGAAGAAAAAGTTGCAAAGAAGGAGAAGAAAAGAGAGAGTGAGGGCGTCGAGTGAGTGAGAGAGAAAAGAGAGAAAAGTTAGTTTTTAAACTAATTATTTAGTGATAGGTACAAAATGAGTGATAAATATTAGGCCTAAAATAAACATGTTTTTACTTTTTAGAATCTAAAAATAAAGATTAATAAGGATATAATTTCGAAATTCAAATTAGAGTAAAGATTAATAGTTGAACTGATCCACTAAGAAAATACTCAGTCCAAAATTTAATCTCAGATAATTGTCAAACCAAAATATTTTTAACTCTAAAATTAAATAGGATAAGAATATGAAAATGCTTTTCTCTTATTTACATTATTTAAAATATTTTTCTGTACTGGTATAATAGTGACAATAACGTAAATTATTGTCTAGTAAACGTGCAGTCACTGAAATAAGTCAGTGCTAACGCACCTAATAAAATAATTTGAAGAGAGTAATTTAATTACTCCAACTAAACCACCTAACATAATAAACATAAACATCCAAATAAAATAATTAATCCTAGGTGTAAAAACTAGGGTGTTACAATTCAGGCTTGTAGATCTTCATGAAAACTGTATCCCTGGATGTTAAATTTCGAAAGACACCAATTTCATTCAATTTGGACATGTACAACTCAAGTTATGGCCATCAGACGCTTCAAAGGTCTGTCGGTCGGAACAGGATAACGTCACCAAATTACGAATGCAATCTGACACCGATATAGATCGAATTTTGTCTTGACGTCTTCAACAAAGTTGTAAATATGTTTCTTAGCTTTCCAATGAAACAAATATAGATTCATTTGGACATCTACATATTCAGATATTGTCAACATACGCTTGTATGTTCTGGTTGCATGAACAATATCACATCTCCAACTTGAAGAGGATATTTCACTTATATGGAGATTGGTTCAGGTCTTGACTTGTTCATGAAAGTGGTAGATATTTCTCTTATATTTATAATGAGACCAATATCTACTGATTTGAATGAGTGTAGCTCAAGATATGATGGCACAGACGCTTGAATACAGTAGCAGACGCTTTGTGCAGATGCTTGACTCCAGTCTTCCATCTTTGTTTCTACACTTTTGTTATTTATAAGCAGCAGTTTGATCTATGCTTGAATAGTCTTCAGACACTCCATAAGATGCTTCTAGATAGACACTCGGGCAGAGACACTTCAAGAATTGAGACGCTTCGAGATAAGACGCTTCACTTGTCTTAATATACCTCACCAGTCTTAAGACGCTTCTGGTCTTAAGACACTTTAGTAGAGAAGCTTTGCGATACTTGAGCTGAAGCTTGGAATGAGACACTTCATCAAGCTTAGACACTTCCATCCTTAAGACACATCATCAGTCTTAAGATGCTTCCGATAAGAAACTCGAATCTTTTATTCAATCTTCTTTCTTTCTTCATTTTTAAGAGTCCGTGGCTTAAATAATTATTATGCACACTTGAGCACACAGTTAGCGACGTTCACACATTCATGTAAATTATTTGTGCAATATATTTAGAAACTTAACTTGTTTCTTTGATTTGTCATTACTCAAAACCACATAAACAATTATTCACAACACATATAACATTTTCATGGAGGAGGGGACGGTGGTGGTAGGAGTAGACGACGACAGCCGCGTAGTGGTACTGAAGGAGAGCGAGAAAGAGAGATAGAGTGAGAGAGGAAGAGTTTTCTATCAGAATGAAGAAGAAAGGGAAATCTATGAGTTTTAGGGATTTAATTTTTAGCGACTGTAACAAAATTTAAAATTCAGTCGCAAAAGTAGTCGCTATCTACTTTTTTTGAATATTTGATTATCAAAGTTTAGCGTCCAAATCGGAATCGGTCGTAACAAGGCACATTTTTAATTTTGTTTTCACGTGTTTTAGCGATCTAATTAATATCGGTCGCCATTTATTTAAAGTTTTTATCGTTAGACTAAATTGGTTGCAACTTCAGTCACCAAAAAGTCAACAAATTTTGACTTTAAATTTGATTAGGTTAGCGACCGAAATAGCGACAGATTGATTTGCTATCATGTATTTGGTCGTTATTTTGGTCGCTGAATACATTATTAACAAAGTTATCCTAGAGCCTAAAATCAATCACAAGATCGGTCGCCAATATCCACTAGTAAATTCAGTCGCTATTTTCGATTGCTATTTGACCTTTTTTTTGTAGTGATTAAAAAGGACAATAAACTCAAAACTGAAGCAGTTTGAAAATGTATAAATTACAATGAAATATTTGTATTTGTCATGACCCTATTTGTGTAATTACCACAAGTCTAATTCTATAATCACCTGAAAAAGCATAACTTGATACTTTTTTTATTTCTTTATTTTTTTGTGTATATCACTTTCCATCCAAGGGGAATCCAAAAATATATCCCTACAGTTGTTCTCATATACACATTTCAATCCTAACAAAATGACCTGTGTCATGCACGGGGTATTCGTTAAAATATTTTAGGTTTTAAATACATAAGAATTTTTTAATAATTGTATTAAGAATCATCTACAAACAAATATAATAAAATTATTTATTTCTCATGCGAAATTGAGAATAAAAAATCATTGTACAGTACGTATATACATATTAATTTAATAGTACATATTTTAACATCTTTGAATTAAAAAAATATTTTGTATTTTATATATTTTTAGGTATAATAAATTTCTTATATGACATATCTCAAATATTATTAAGTTTAGTTAACTAATCAATAAATTAAAATAAGAAATATTTAATTTTAATGTTTGAAATCTAATTACATTAGAATTAGAATGTAGGCAGAAGTCATTTTTTTTCCCGAATGGTCTAACGTTATTTTTAAAATAAAACTATTGATTGTATTACTATTGTATTATATTACTTGACTAAATAATTAGTGGGACATTCAAAATCTAATTACTAAATCAATTGCTTGCAAATAAGTATAATCTTTAGTTTATCTCATTGTTAATTTTTTAAATTAAAATCATTAAATTGAAATAGATAATATTATTTATGGATAAATTGCTTTAATGACCCGCATAGAATTGGAGTCAAAGAGAATGTTATAGCCAAATTGCCATGATTACTTGTAACGTCCTTTGTTACATTAGTAACCCAAAACCGGGTGTCTAACTACAATCCAAAAAAAGTAAGCTGAACTAATAAACGATGTATGCATTACGCTCTTAAACAATGCTACGATACTAACCAACCATGCTAAAAGTAAGAAGATAAATCTTCAAGTCTCAGAGTCCTCAACAACGATGTCATCGGGCTCTTAAAAAAACACTTTTAATGAGATATAAAATCCCAGTGAACAACAATACAGTTATAAAATATTTCGAAAATGGTGATGTTCTCAGCCGGTGCGGTAACCGAAAAAGCTGTCCATGATACCTGCTAATTTTCAAAGATAATGTTTATTAAAAAAATGTTTAGATATAACAGTTAGTTCAGTAATTAAGAAAATATATGCAATAACCACATATTTGATAAGTAAAGCAAGCCACACGTCACAACAATAACATCATTATTCAAGTGGCTCGGAAACCCCACTCTGTATTGGTTTCTTGCCCAATTCGGTGACTTGAGAACCTCGTTAAATTGGTTCCTTGCCCCTTGTGTTAGGTGACTCGAGAACCTTGTCATAGAATTGATTCCTTGCCACCCTCTTTATGGTGACCCGAGAACCTCGTTCTAGAATTGATTCCTTGCCCCTTGTCTGCGGTGACTCGGGAACCTCGTCCTAGAATTGATTCCTTGCCACCGTCTTTATGGTGACCCAAGAACCTTGTTCTAGAATTGATTCCTTGCCCCCATGGTGACTCGAGAACCTCATTTTAGAATTGACTCCTTGCCCTTATGGTGACCCGAGAACCTCATAATTAAATTGGTTCCATGCCTCCCATTAACGGTGACTCGAGAGCCTTGTTCATAAAATGGATTCATTGCCCCATATCTTAACTTCAACATCCCATTAAATGGCGATTTTACAAGTCAGTGCCCCTAACTTAGGTGACACAACAACAATCTTCACACATCACACATATAATCTTTAATTCATACTTTAGAACACACATCCAACAAGCATAACATCAATCATAGTTTGACAGATATATTCCATAGCATATGACAATTATAATTCCATAGCATCAGAAGAATCATCAAGTCATGCATACCAATTAAACATATATTACATTATGTTATGAAGATGGATCAACAATGGTTAGTTAGTGAAGACTCTTGCCTTGTAACAGAAATCTGTTGTAAAAGCTATAGCTGTGTGATACCTATACTTGTAACTAAAGTTGGTTAGTTTCAGTTGTTAGTTAGAGGTTGTTAATCTCCACAACCATACTCAGGAAGTTGAGTGTGTATAGGTGTATATAAGTCTCAGCTGGTGTAATTTTGTAGTTAGATTCTTTAGGTTCAATTGTGATCAAACTCTGAGTGTGTGTGCAAGTGAGGTGAGACTGTTTTTGTGAAAATCTCCCTAGAAGCCTTGCTGCAGTTTTTCGCTGTGCAGTTGTGATCATTGGGAAGGAATAAAGATTGGCTACAGTGTGGATGTAGGGGACCTTAATTGCCCTGAACCACGATAATCTTCTGTTTGTTTTTGCTTCTTTCAGATACTTTGTTTTTCTCTTTCTTGCTGTGCACGCATCACATCTGCTGCACTTGCATTTTGCATTCTCTGTTCTCCTGCTCGCATCTCGGCTTTTTAACAATTGGCATCAAGAGCCAGGTTCTTGGAGGGATTCTACGATGGGAACAAGATTTGATGTGGAGAAGTTCACAGGGGAAAATGATTTCAGCTTGTGGAGGATCAAGATGCAAGCTCTTCTTGTTCATCAAGGGCTTGACGATGCACTACAAGGAGCCTCTAAGCTTCCACCTACATCAGGACAAAGAAAAGAAAGATTTGCTCAATAAAGCTCATAGCACAATCATTCTTTCTCTTGGTGATGAGGTCCTTCGAGAGGTAGCTCAAGAAAAATCTGCAAGCAGGATTTGGCTGAAACTTGAGAGCCTCGTATATGACCAAATCCCTAACCAACAAGTTGTACCTGAAGAAAAGATCGCATCACTGAAGATGGAAGAAGGTTCTTCTATCAAAGAACATGTTTCTTTGTTCACAAAGGCAGTTCTTGATCTGAAAAGTGTAGATGTGAGGATAGAAGAGGAGGATCAAGCAGTAATGCTACTATGTTCCCTTCCACCATCCTTTGAAAATCTGGTGGATACCATGCTGTTTGGGAAAGATTCACTCACCTTGGAGGAGGTTAAAGCAACCTTGAATTCTCGAGAATTAAAGAAAAAGATAACAGAGAATAAAGGTGAAGGTGGAGACCCTGAGGCATTGATGGCTAGAGGAAGATCCGAAAGGAGGGATTCAAAGAGCAAGAACAAGAGGAGGTCCAAATCAAGGAACAAGAAGGCCTGCTACTATTGCAAGAAAGAGGGCCATTTCAGAAAAGAATGCCCTGAAAGGAAGAAGAAGAACAATGGCAAATACAATGATGAATCTGACATAGCAGTGCTGGCTGATGGATATGAAAGTGCTGAAGTTCTCTCCATTTCAACTGAAAAGCACAGTGAGCAATGGATTCTAGATTCGGGTTGCTCATTCCATATGACACCCAATCTGGAATGGTTCAGCTCCTATAAGGAAATAGATGGAGGGAAGGTTCTCATGGGAAACAATATGGCATGTAATGTCATTGGCATTGGAACTGTTAAGTTGAAGCTGCAAGATGGATCTGTACAGTTGCTCCCTGATGTGAGGCATGTTCCTGAGCTCAAAAGGAACCTACTCTCTTTGGGAATGCTAGATCATTCTGGATGCTCATTCAAAGGAGAAGCTGGAACTTTAAAGGTATTCAAAGGCTCATTACTAGTAATGAAGGGTACAAGGCAGAATGGCCTTTACAAATTGCAAGGTAATACCATCTTGAACTCAGCTGGCCTAGTCTCTATTTCTGATCTGAATGCTACCAAGCTTTGGCATTATAGATTAGGTCATGTTAGCGAGAAAGGGCTAGAAGAACTACATAAACAAGGATTGATTGGAAATGGGAATTATCAGAAGCTAAGCTTTTGTGAACATTGTGTATATGGAAAACAAAAGAGAGTTAGTTTCAATAATGCAACTCATACAACTCAGGGTATCCTAGATTATGTACATTCTGATATTTGGGGGCCAGCCAGGGTACCTTCATTAGGAGGAGCAAAATATTTCATAACTTTCATTGATGATTGGTCTAGGAAAGTGTGGACCTATCTGTTGAAACATAAGAATCAGGCTTTCAAGTGTTTCAAACAATGGAAATTGCTTGTTGAGAATCAAACCGGTAGGCATGTGAAGCCGCTCAGAATCGATAATGGCCTTGAATACTTAAGTGAGGAATTCAATGAATTTTGCAAAGACAATGGAATAAGAAGACACAAGACTGTTAGATTAACCCCTCAGCAAAATGGTCTTGCTGAAAGGATGAATAGGACCATTTTGGAGAGGGTGAGATGTATGTTGTCCAATGCAAAATTGGCAAAGGGTTTTTGGGGAGAGGCTGTGAATACAGCATGCTACCTAATAAACAGGTGCCCTTCAAGTGCAATTGAGTTCAAAACACCAGAGGAAAAATGGACAGGAAAAGCTCCAAGCTATGAGAACTTAAGGATCTTTGGATGCACTGCATATGTTCATTCTAATCAAGGCAAACTTGAACCTAGAGCTAAGAAGGGAATCTTCTTAGGCTATCCGGAAGGAGTGAAGGGATATAAAGTGTGGTTGCTAGATCCTGCAGGTCACAAATCAATTATCAGCAGGGATGTCTTGTTTAGAGAAGAAGACATGATAGCAGATGATCAACAGAAGTCTAATTCAATTCAGAATGGTGCTCAAACTGAGCAGAACAGACAGTATGATCAGGGAATCAGGTTGGAGGTGGAGAAACTTGCAGAAACAGCAGGTCCAGCAGAGGACAGAAGTGAAACATCTCATCAGGAACCTATGACTTCTTCAATTCCTGAACCTGCTGATACCTCATACAATCTGGTCAGAGACAGACAAAGGAGGCAAATTAAAGCTCCTGAAAGATTTGGTTATGCTGATCTCATAGCCTATGCTTTGAGTATAGAAATTGATGATCAAGGCTCAGAACCAATTTCTTACAAAGATGCAGTTTCCAGAACTGACAGTGATCAGTGGAGATCAGCAATGCAAGATGAGTTTGACTCTTTAATGAAGAATGATACTTGGAAACTTGTTGAAAAGCCAGCAAAACAGAAAGTTGTAGGGTGCAAATGGATTTTCAAAAGGAAACCAGAAGAAGCAGGAATGGATAGCTACAGGTACAAAGCAAGGCTTGTAGCTAGGGGTTTCACACAAAGAGAAGGAATAGACTATAATGAGATTTTTTCTCCAGTTGTGAAGCATACAAGCATTCGAATCATCTTGGCACTAGTTGCAGTTCACAACCTCGAATTGGAGCAAATGGATGTAAAAACAGCCTTTTTACATGGAAACCTAGAAGAAACAATCTATATGAATCAACCTGAAGGATATGAGGTAAAAGGGAAAGAGGAGATGGTATGTTTGCTGAAGAAATCTTTGTATGGACTAAAACAGTCCCCAAGACAGTGGTACAAAAGATTTGATTCTTTTGTAATGTCAAATGGTTTCAGCAGAAGCTCCTATGACAGCTGTGTCTATTTCAGAAAGTTGAAGCCTGATTGTTTCATCTACTTGTTGCTCTATGTAGATGACATGTTGATTGCAAGTGCAGATATGAAAGCCATCAAAGAGTTGAAGAATCTGCTGCAATCTGAGTTCGAAATGAAGGATTTGGGGGCTGCAAGGAGAATACTGGGAATGGATATTATCAGAAAAAGAAGTGAAGGTCTGTTATATCTATCTCAGTCAATCTATGTGCAGAAACTTCTAAGAAGGTTCAATATGCTTGATTCAAAACCTGTATCAACACCTATTGCTGGACATTTCAAACTGTCAATCACTCAATCTCCAAAAACAGAAGATGAGATCAAAGATATGAGCAGAATTCCCTACTCGAATGCTACAGGTTCTCTTATGTATGCTATGGTCTGTACAAGACCAGACTTAGCATACTCAGCTAGCATTGTAAGTAGATTCATGGCAAATCCTGGAAAACAGCACTGGACAGCAGTAAAATGGATCTTTAGATATCTAAATGGTTCGAAGTCTGTTGGCCTGATTTATGGAAGAAAGACAGAAAGAACAAATGGTCTGACAGGCTATGTTGATGCTGATTATGCAGGTGACCTTGACAAAAGAAGGTCCTTAACCGGATACCTATTCACTTTGTATGGAAGTGTCATAAGTTGGAAGGCAAATCTGCAACCAGTTGTGGCTCTATCTACAACTGAGGCTGAATATATAGCTCTCACTGAAGCTATAAAGGAAGCCATATGGCTTAAAGGTCTTGCTCATGAGCTCGAAGGAAAGACTGGTCCTGTTGAAGTATGGTGTGACAGTCAAAGTGCAATTTGTCTCTCTAAAAACCAAGTTTTTCATGAGAGGACAAAGCATATTGACATTAGGATGCATTACATCCGAGACATCATAGCACAAGGTGAAGTTGAAGTAAGGAAAGTGGCTGGAGAAAACAATCCCTGCAGACATGCTTTGACAAAGTAGTTCCATGTTCAAAGTTTACTCATTGTTTAAACTTAGTGAACATTGGAACTTGTGACACTTGAAGTCTCTATTAGAGACTGTATGAAGAAGAGCTTGCTGGTCCTAACATTGAAGATCCAAGGTGGAGATTGTTATGAAGATGGATCAACAATGGTTAGTTAGTGAAGACTCTTGCCTTGTAACAGAAATCTGTTGTAAAAGCTATAGCTGTGTGATACCTATACTTGTAACTAAAGTTGGTTAGTTTCAGTTGTTAGTTAGAGGTTGTTAATCTCCACAACCATACTCAGGAAGTTGAGTGTGTATAGGTGTATATAAGTCTCAGCTGGTGTAATTTTGTAGTTAGATTCTTTAGGTTCAATTGTGATCAAACTCTGAGTGTGTGTGCAAGTGAGGTGAGACTGTTTTTGTGAAAATCTCCCTAGAAGCCTTGCTGCAGTTTTTCGCTGTGCAGTTGTGATCATTGGGAAGGAATAAAGATTGGCTACAGTGTGGATGTAGGGGACCTTAATTGCCCTGAACCACGATAATCTTCTGTTTGTTTTTGCTTCTTTCAGATACTTTGTTTTTCTCTTTCTTGCTGTGCACGCATCACATCTGCTGCACTTGCATTTCTGTTCTCTGTTCTCTGTTCTGCATCTCAGTTTTTTAACACATTAATCATAAACATTGAGGCAAACAAAGACATCATATCATCAATTTAACATTTAACAAGTATCCCCTTTTATGAAAAACCCCCAATTTTAGAAAATAGGATAATAACAACATGCATCAAATTAATTAAAAACTTCCAAAATCATAGGGTAAACCTTTGTTAACACAAACAACTCATATACCACGGAAAGAGTTCAAAAAAGGTATTGCTACTCACATCTCGAAGACCTCCAAAAGCTCTAAGTATTAGAAAAGATAAATGCTGTCATTTCAACAGAAATTCTCCTTCTCTTTTATCCAAAAATTCTTGGATCTATGTGGCGTAAATTCCCTGCTATTCTCTCTTTTCTTTACTGTGTTACGGCGCTAAGAGCTTCAAATTTATCTCCATTATTTTTGTTGAAAACGAACCTATCTCTTAGAGGTGGCAAAACGGGCTACCCAGTTCACCACGAGCTAGCCCAATGCGGGCTTGGACTTTATAGGCCCGGGCCAAAAAGGCTCGGAATCAATATGGGTTGTAAAATAGGTGCCCAAGCCCAGCCCTATGCGGGCTGTGGGCTTATTCAGGTTGGCCCGACATTTTTTTTTCAACAAAAAATTGTGTATTTTTTCAATCAATCAAGGCTATTGATCCATTGCATATAAATTAATGTTTATCGCATCCAGTGACCGATAATGGTAATTAAGAAGTGGGAGGCAGAAAAAATGTGACCTTTCAAAATTAGTTTGATAAACTTACACGAAGAAGGTATGTAAATTAAACTCATTCAAATATGTCAAATTTACCCTTCTCTTTATTTTCTTCCTCTTTAAAACTTGAAATTGATAAAATCCATATTTAAAAAAAACCTTAAAACCAGATTCTAGTTACTTACAATAATATGAATGCACTTTACGATGACTCTTATATATGTTTTTTTGAGGCATTGTTATATATGTTAGTTATACATTAAACATTTAATCATGTCCAAAAAATAGTGTAAAGCTAATTTCTCTGCATTGTCACACCAACATGGAATGGAAGTAGTGAAGTACTCACGTTACTGTATGATATCTATCAGAAATTGAAATTCTGATTCAGCACGCGTTTCGAGCCTATGCTTTTTTTTCTTCATATTTTTAATTTTTTAGTTAATAAAATTAAAATATATAAAAGTGAACGGGCTACCCGAGCTCGGTGCGCGCTAGCCCGGTACAAGTTCGTGCTTCAATAGGTAGGGCCAAAAAGGCCCGGAATTAAAATGGGTTCAAATTTTAATGTCCAAGCCCTACAATTTATAGGGCTAATTCGACCCGGCCCGATCGGACAAGCCCATTTTGCCGCCTCTACTATCTCTACTGATTCTATCCTCTTTATTCTTTAATACCAATGAGACCCATGTTTCTTTACTTATCACCTTGGGCTGAAGCCTTGTAAACATGCCCACCCCACATTACTATTTTTTTTAAATCAACGAGCTAGGTATGCAAAGACTGATATGGGAGAGAAGATCCCAACTAGGTTGGCACCTAAACCCCCATCAATCATATGTAGCATACCCTTTATTCATTAAAAAAGGAAAAGGAAGAAAACATAAAGCATGGGGGGATATTGACCAAACCCATGAAAAGAACAAGTCATCTAAATCTATAACTAGGAAGGCCTAATCTATTTCTAGAAAAGTCTTCCATTACAAAATTGGGGATCAAATTCCACCAAGTAAAGCATTTAGAAGAAATGCCAAAAGATGCAAGCTTGTCGGCACAAGAGTTTCCTTCTCTAAAAATGTGAGAAACTAAAAAGCTCATACTCTTAACATATTCCAAGCCATTCCGTCAGCGTGTTCTGATTGTCCAAGGAACCAAATCCAAAGATTTAAAAGCTTTCACCACTAGAATAGAGTCTGCTTTCTAGCCAAAGCTTGTGCCATCCTCTCCCATGGGCAGTTTCAATGGCGTTGATGACAAGAAGGAGCTCCGCTTGGAGAGAGTCAAGAACTCCAAAGAAGGATGAAAAGCAGCCCAACACCTCCGCCCGTGGCCTCTAAAAATTCCACCCCTAGCAGCTAGGGCTCGGAGAGCCATGGGCAGCACCATCTCGTGTTGCACTTAATCCAACCACTCGAGAGGGGATGCCAATGAAATTATTTGATAGTAGGGGCTTTGAAAAGGTGACAAGAAACTGCGAATTTTTTGAGTATCAACAGTTCCTGATCCGATGAGGACATTGTATGCTTTGACTCCTTACCTGCAACAGACACAGCAGCTGAAACCAAGGTCATAGCAGACGTAGCATTGATGATTTTACTGTTAAATCTCAGCTTGTTCCTACTGTACCAGATATACCAAACAATGTTAATAATTCCAGCTAATACCACATCTCTGACTTGAGAGCTCCAACCAAGATTGCAAACAAAGAAGCGGATCTTTAATGCCGTAATAACCAGCCTACTACAAACCAAGAATAGAGTTGAACCAATTCCACAGTGATAGAGCAAAATCACAGTTAAGAAATATATGCTGAGTCGACTCTTCTGACTTTCCACAGAAACAATAGATGGAAACTGTAATGTAGAATTTCTATTTATTATTGTATTATTTATTTCCTTTTTAAAAGAAGGCAAAAGTTCCTGACTTGAATTTGGCAAATGCCACAATTCAAGAAAGGTGCAACGTGCACGTTGATATGGCCAGCACCTTATTTATTTATTTTTTAAATATTATATTATATATTTTGTAATAATTAAATAATTCCAATAAATCATATACTAATTACTTTTTACACTCAACTTTATAATAGCCTAATCTCTTTAATTAAAAAGACCATTTTGGAATTTTAGGATGTTACATTATGCCCATTAGAAAGGAGAAGTGTGACTATCAAAGATATAGTAATGACTATTATAGATATATTAATTAATTTTTCAAATCATGTTTTAAAGATTTTTATTTTAATTTACTTTTGGATTCGAAAAAGGCATCCCTTTTATCAATATCCTCTGATATCAGCATTACTGATATGATTTAATCTCATATCAATTTTTATTTCAAAATCACAGTTTGTACCCAGTTTGAATCTATTTAATTAATAATCAATATATTTAATCATTTAATCATTACTAATATAGTATCAGTTTTTATTAAAGATACATTTACACGCCCCACGAACTGTGATTAGTCATTCGTTGACAGCATTGGGATACAGTGGGTTTAGACCCAAAAAAATTGCTTTAAAAAATTTTCTCCACGTTTTTGAATATTAATTGCATTAAAAAATATCTAATCAAGTATTGTGCTGTAGAATTTTGAATATTAATTGAATTAAAAAGAATACCAAATCAAATTGATAATATGTCACTACAAAAAAACAACTGTTTAGCGACCGGCATATTCGATCGCTAAACTTATTAATTCGGTCACTATTTAATTTAGCGACCAAATTAGCGACCGATTCATGGTGGTGACTGATAACCTGGTCGCTAAGCTTTTAGAGACCGAAATAATAATTCGGACGCTAAATGGCGACCGTAATATCAGTCGCTAAATAATAAAAAACGGTCGCTACACGGTTGGTCGCATTGTTTGGGTAACCATTTTTAGCGACCAATAATCGGTTGCTAGTTCGGTCGCCAATGTTGGTTACTGTTAACCTATATTAGCGACGGATTTTCGGTCACTAGACCACAATCTGTTAATGTTAATTAAAGTTTAGCGACCGAATTATTGGTTTCTAATTCGGTCGCTAAACTGTTTTTTATTAAAACAATTTTTAAATTTAATTTTTAAAATAATAAATTTTTTCCTGTTTTTCTTTAAAGTTTAGCAAAATTACTAATAAAACACACCAAATTACTAATGAAATATACAATCATAAGAAATAATGAACATATTTATATAAAAAAATAATCCAATCATCTACGTTAGGAATCCAATCATCCTCAGCGTCCGTACCACCGACGCCTCGCTATCTCGATCGCCCTTGCGAAGAAGCAGTCGAGTCGCAGGGGCGAGGAACGGGAGGAGCGGCAACAGGAGGCATAACCGCTGAGCATCACCCCGAGCAACCGGAGTCCGGATCCTCATCCGCTCCAACACCAGATGCGATGAAACCGCCCCTTTCGATGCTCGCCTCGCATCATTCTTTGTGTGCTCGAGTCAATTGTGCAACCTGGTTCGCCATCTGCTGCTCTCTCTCGCTCTTCTCCCGAAGCTCTGCGTTCAGCTGCGTGATGGTGTCCTGCATTTGGTTGAACTGCTCCTGAGGGACGATATCGGCATAGGAAGGAGCAGGCGTGTCGGATGATGAAGTGATAAACTCGCCTCCCAGGTGTCCGAGGCCATACACGTGCCCCTTCTTGTTCCTGCCCCCGACGACCTCCAAATAAATGGCATTATCATCGACGAAGATAGGAGAGCTGGGCCCATCACCAGTCAAGGCCTCATCTTGTGACTGTGAGGCACGTGATATGGCGTCGTCCTTCTTCTTGTTGAAGCCCACCTACAAAGTATAGTTGAAGAGATTTAGTTAAAATTATAATCAATACTAACAAATCATTTATAATAAATTACAAGTAAACACTAAATTGTTTTTTTGCTTACAGCATAGTTACGGGCCTTGTCGTTGACCCATGTCCCCGACTTCAACTTCTTCATCCTCTCCACCAACTCCATAGCAGTGGGGGCCCGCTGTTTCGGTGCTTTCTGCACAGAAAAATATAATCTTAAATTCATAAGAATAATTAAAAATGAAAACTAATTAAATAGTATAATAAGTCAAAAGTTCAATGTATTACCAGCTCGTCGTAGTGGGCGGCGGCTGATTTAGACCCACCGGTCCAAGCACATGCGCCACCATCAGAAGCTCTATTATGTCGAGCTGTGGCCTGGATCTCCTGGAACTTCTCAGTAGCCCAGTACTGGTCCAGCTGCCTCCTGATCTCAGGATCCACCCATTTCCCCTTATTCTTACCCTTCCTCAGCTTGTTCGTCATATTCTTCATGACCAGTAAGCCTTTATGCTCAAATATGTCCCTGACGAGACCCTCTAAAGCTACGTCCCACCTATACTCTTTCTACAACTTACAGTTGTTAGGAAATTCGTGTGTGCGTATATATATATAATGTAAATTTAATTTAAATAACTTAATAAATTGTTACCTTAAATTCTTGAAACAACTGATCCCTATGGCCCCCTGGGATGGCCTTCCATGTAGGCCATGGACCATCAAACTTGCGTCGCAGAATCTTCGATATCGAATCAGAAGGCCCCTTCAAGGGCAGAAAGCTGTAGTAAAATTAGAGCATCAACAAATGTTATAAATAAAAAAAAGTAAATGGAAATTAACGATACTTTATATATATTAAAAAATTAAATTAGCTTACTCGTTATCCCCCCTGGGGATAAGAAGAATCCTCCTGTCGGATGGACCACGACTCTCCTGTCCCGATGATGATGATGGTCATGTCATAGGGGTGGATGATGAGGGTGTAGCCTGTGTCCCGACCACATGAGGCTAGGTAGGGGGTGCAACTCCATCACCCTGAGGTGTCCCGTCCATAGAGGTGCTGGTAGGGTGGTCTCGATCTGAAGGCTGTGGGTCGGTCGGCGAAGGGACTCTCGCAGCACGACCTCTGCCACGACCACCACAACGACCCCTACCTCTAGAGGAATCTGTCATCTGTGTAAAAAATGAAAAGATGATTACACAACAGTGTAAATAATACAAAAATAAATTACCTAAGTAGAATGACAATTACACAATGAATTATGACATAAATAAATTACCTAAGTAGAATCTCCGTCACTAAATTCACCCTCACTCTCATCAGTCTCACTTGATCGGAATGTGCCTTCGCTAGATGCATCCAACTCGGATTGATCCATTAACTCTCTTTCAACTTCTTCCCCATTGCCGGAAATGTCCGCCAGAGAATTAACAATAATATCCGGCGTAATTTGCAACGGTACGTGGGGTCTTGAAAACTCATCATCTTGGTACGGAGCATCTTTTTCCGGCTGGTTGATTACATTATCAGTAATTATACTACGAGCCTTTATCTTAATAACACCCAACCAGCCTTGATGACCTTTGGGATATGGCGAGTAATAAACCTGATCCGCCTGTTGTGAAAAAATGAATGGGTCGTACGCCTTATTATACCTACGAGACAGCCTAACTTGAACAATACCATATTTTTTTTATCGATTTTTGTCCCTACGTCAAGAGTAGGATCAAACCAATCACACTTGAAGATAACTAACTTCATCACGGGGAAACCGGTATAATCGAGTTCAAGGATGTCAGTTAGAATCCTATAGAAATCATCCTCTACATTGCCATCAGTGGCTCACACACAAACACCATAGTTATATGGCTGAATTCCTTCATTCCATGTTTTTGTGTTAAATTTATATCCATTTACAATGTAAGTATTCCATGATGTAACCCATCTGTTAGGCCCCCATGCCAAATTTGTCAACAATAGATTTTGAACATTGTTTTATGGATCTAGTACCTAAAAATCAAATATTATATTATTCTTATACATGCTATATATTTAAGGAGATAAAATGTATTGCAACAAACGAAGATGCTTAACCTACATATTTACTGAACCACGTAGCAAAGTGAGAAGTAATTTCTCGATCAACCTGATCGTTTGAAATGTCAGGTTGGAGATCCCTTAGAAAATTGCCGTACATCCTACATATGGGAGATTAACAGCAGGACGATTAATAATCATAAATGTCAATTGAACTTATAAAAGACATTGTAGAAACTTACTCTAAATATGACGCCACCTCTTCACAATTTTGAAGGATATACAGATGAGCAGCATTAATGTCACGCTGCTCCAAGAAATATCCTTTTGATTTGCCACTAAATCTGCCCGGATAGTTGAATATTGATATAGGAGGACTAGTTGAACTTCCTTCACCCGAATCAACGTTTCTAGGCATCCTTTTCCTTCTCGTGTTAACTTCGTCTGGATAGTAATAAGAGGCAAAAGTGGAAGTCTCCTCTACTAAGTATGCTTCACAAATGGAACCCTCCACTTGTGCCTTGTTCTTGACTTTGTGTTTAAGGGAGTGCAGGAACCTATTAAAGAGGGATACATACAAATAATTACTAGTTTTAGGGAAAGCTAAACTACGATTTCATGTTCGTGAATTTCATATGTATTAAGTAAAATAGTTGATGTTGTTTACCTGTCAAATGGATACATCCAGCGGTATTGGACTGGGCCACCAACTCTTGCTTCGTAAGGTAGATGAACTGGCAGGTGTTCCATGGAATCAAAGAAACTCGGCGGGAAGATTTGCTCAAGCTTACATAACAAAATGGGTATCTTGACTTCCATATCCTTTAATTGATTCACATTTAGTGTTGTCGATGTAAGCTCCCTGAAAAAGTTGCTAAGCTCAACAAGTGGGTTCCAAATTTGCTTCGGTAATGCGTCGAACGCAATTGGAAGCAACCGTTGCATGAACACGTGGCAATCATGACTCTTCATTCCATGTAACTTTGATTCCTTAATGTCAACACATCTACCCAGATTGGAAGCATACCCATCTGGTAACTTTAGTTCTTTAACCCACTTACAGACGGCCACTTTATGTGTTTTGCTTAGTGTATAACTTGCCTTCGATTTGATAAGTCTGCCACGACCACCGTCCTGCAACTCAAGCTCCTTCCGATTACAAATTTCAGCCAGATCCAATCGGGCTTTATTTGTATCCTTTGTCCTCCCTTGATGTCCATCACAGTGTCAAACACATTCCTCTCAGTATGCATGACACCAATGTTGTGACGGAGTAGCTGCGTCCTCCAATACGGCAACCTCCAAAATATACTTTGTTTTGTCCAATGATGGTTGACGCCATAATCAGGAATATGTTCTCCTTGAGATTCATGGACGAGCGGTAAGGACCGTGATCTCCGCCAAACATTAGGACCATTCAAACGTGGTGGAGGCGGTGTTGTCTCCGCACAACGCTTCTTGAATGCATTCTTGTTCCGCCTATAAGGATGATCTTCTGGAAGGAATTGATGATGACAATCAAAATATGAGATCTTTCGACTGTTTTTAAGCGTGAATGCCTTCGATCGCTCCATACATATTGGGCATCCAAGCTTCCCTGCGGTCATCCAACCCGACATCATCCCATAAGCGGGAAAGTCGTTGATCGTCCACATCAAAGCTACTTTCATCATGAAATTCTGCCTCAAAGATACGTCATATGTCAACACACCATCATTCCACAGCATCGTCAACTCATCTATCAGCGGCTGCAAGTACACATCAATCTTACCTTTTGGATTAGACGGACCCGAAATTATGACTGTTAGGAACATAAACTCCCGCTTCATGCACATCCCCGGGGGAAGATTGTAAGGAGTCAGGATAACCGGCCAACAAGAGTATGCTTTTCCAGACTGCCCGAAAGGATTAAATCCATCAGTAGATAACCCCAATCGGACGTTCCGAGGGTCCTGCGAAAATGCCATATGAACCCTATCAAAATGCTTCCAAGCTTCTCCATCAGATGGATGACACAAGACATCTTGCTCCCTCTCATGCTCACTATGCCACCTCATGTGAGCTGCAGTGGCCATCGAAGTGTACAATCTTGTAAGTCTTGGCACGAGCGGAAAGTACCACATTTTTTTTTTAGCGACCTCTTCTTCTCAAAGCCCATCCTAGTGGTTGTCTTATACCGATCCACACCACAAAATCGACAACATATTATGCTTTCCGATGAATCATCCTTATAGTACAACATACATCCATTCGGGCAACAATCAATTTTCAAACACCCTAGAGCCAAAATTTCCACAGACTTCTTAGCATGATAAAAACTAGTAGGCATCCGATTGTCTTCTGGCAACGCCTTGGACACTGACCTGGTGAGGCGATTAAAACGACCTTCTTACATATTGTAGTCAGATTTGATACTCAACCATTCCATGCACATCGACAACTCCGTGTACTCCCGACATCCTTCCCATAATGGAGATTGTGCAACACTCAGCATATCATAGAATCTTTGAGCTTCGGGATTCGGATTCTCCTCTATGTATTGGGAACCCATTCCACCATCTTCTCCCCCATTTTCTTCTAGTACAACACCAACCGATGGTCCATCATGATCCATTATCATCTGCTCGTATGGATTCAATTCGTCCCTCCGGTCACCACTTCCATAGTACGAACCTTCAAACACAATCGGGTTTAAATCAAGTAACGTCTCACCATGGTTACTCCACCAATAGTAATCGGGCATGAAGCCCTTCTCATAAAGATCGGCTATAACTCCATCCACGCTTTTGAAAGATTGACACTTGCATCTTTTGCAAGGATACCTCAAATGATCACCGCCCAGCCTATAAATCTCTCCTGGCTAACAACAAACTCTATAAACTCACCCACTCCAACTCTATACTCTTCCCTAAGACGTTTATTCCGATCCAACCTACGATACATCCATTTCCGATTCTCCAGAATATCCATTTCTGGCAATTAAATAGCCTGACCAATCCTATAATAACACTTATATATTATGGTGCATTCCAATAACTCCATCAATCTCGTTCTTATGACAAGGTATGAACCTATCCCATTCGAGAAGAAACCTTTACAACACTCGGCTAATAATAGTTATTCCCATATTCAAATACCTTATACTTGACAAAATTTTGGCAGCATTTCCCATCGGTCTCCAAGTACACGACTCGAGCACGGTGAGAATCACCGTGATCAAGTATGCACCAGGAGAACGAAAGGAAATGCATCAAACCGAGATTTCAACAAGTATATAAGGCATTTGAACATTGAAATGACTATTGTACGAGTGTGAAAAAGGTTTTTTCCCAAACTGTCCCACTTGGACAATTCAAGACTCAATACAATGAGCATGCGTGCCCTGAGAAGGTATGCATGCTCATTAATATTGAATCTCAAATAGGAAACTAAGGCTTTCGTAACTTAATAATTAACTCTAGCAAAAAATAAAACCATTGACTTATAAGGGTTGCAACATACTTCAACAAATATATATTGAAGCATATTTCAATACAAAGTTAGATAAAATATAGTAGCAAACATCCTATTGAGCTCCGCTCTCCACTAACAAGTAACACATAATTGTCAAACACATGCATAACTTCTAAATTAGCAACACACAACAAGCATCCCGCCTTTTTGACAGGATCACATCCTATTGAGCTCTGCTCTCCACTAAGGCTATTCTGACTCATTAACCATAACAGAAGATACAAATTTAACTCTATATACAGAGCACAGTTTTAGCGACAAAAACGTTAATAAGGACATAAAAATGGCAATCAGGTCATAGAATTGATACATCCATCCTATTGAGCTCTGCTCTCCACTAACAAACAACATATAAAGTTTACAACCACATGCATCAATTTTAATCTACCAGCACACAACCAGCATCCTATTGAGCTCAGCTCTCCACTAACTAACAACATATTCAATTGCAACCACATGCATCATTTCTAATCTACCAGCACACAACCAGAATCCTATTGAGCTCAGCTATTCACTAACAATCAACAAATCAATTCAAAGTCTTCAAGAACCACTAGCAACAAAGAAAAAGATAGAGTATTTGACCTACCTCAACTCCAAGCAAATAGTGAAAACGGGTGACGACTAGAGCGATTGTCAATCGACAAAGAAAACTGTAAGAAAAAATAATAACATCATCAAAGGCTCTTGTGATAAAAGTATAAACTTGGAAATCATTAACCTACTTGCACACTTGCCACTCATGAAAGTATAAACAAAACATTTTCATTACATATCAGTATCATAGCTTGTCTAAGCCGGGCATTGTTTTAGTGGCAAAGCAATAAAAAAAAGGTATGTTATGTACTTCAACAACTTATATAAGTGTTCCCAAAGTGTGTTATGTGCAGGTGGCGTGAATGGAAGGGAAGAGAGTGTGGGGAACTGATAGTGCAGGAACCCTAAACAGAGAGGTAAAATAAAAGAAGTAATAAAAAGAAAAGTGGTAGAATGGAGCAATGCACATGAGACAAACCAGTGTAGCATGTTCACCAAGATGACTTGCGAAAACTATTAGCCAATAAATATTGCAACATAGATGAGCTTATATATTGCAACGTAAATCAATACAAACTTAGATAAAATATTGTAGCAAACATCCTATTGAGCTCCGTTCTCCACTAACAAGTAACACATAATTGCCAAACACATGCATAACTTCTAAATTATCAAGACACAACCAAAGCATCCTGCCTTTCGGACAGGATCACATCCTATTGAGCTCCGCTCTCCACTAACAAACAACACATAATGGCAAGCACATGCATAAATGATAAATTATCAGCACACAAATCCTATCGAGCTCTGCTCTCAACTAACAGACAACACAACTTGACATTACACATTATAGATACCACACAAATCAAGGCATAATAAAGATGTAGTTAACTTACCTCAGCTCCCAACAAAGAATGGAACTAGTGACAAAGATCAAGGAGTGCTGCAAGTGATTAAATTTAACAGCATGTTCAAAAATATATGATTAATTTCAATTCACAAGTTTATGGTAAATATATATTGAATAAAATTGGGTAAATTTCATTTAACTAGCTGCAAATAAATCACAACAAACTACAACGTGGGTAGTAAGGACACATAGGAACATGTGGAAACCGAGAAACTTATAAGACTTCAAACCATATCCCATCATTTTCTAGTTGGATCTCTTTATGCTTAGCTAAATGATCATCACAATTTTGTATGGTCAATAAGCCACAATGTTGGTGTCGTGTTTTAGTGAAAGGGAAGCTAATATTGCCCCGATATCCACAATAAAATGAATGTGGACATTCTCCTTGATACCCTTTCCCATCTCCAGCCACAAATAGAAGTTACATACGTTGAGAAACCGAAAGGAAGTGATATTTATAAAGTGGAGACATCCTAATTCCTCACTATGAGAAAAATCAATTGGAACCAAACAACAATTTCATTCTCCAAAGCAAATTTATCTTATTTGGTTCTTTCTCCTTCTTCATAATGTAACACCAACTTGAATTACTTGATAAACCATTTGAGTTTGAAAATGACATTGAAGACTAGTTGAAATGAAATTCATGGAAGATAGAGGTGTTAGATGAGGTAGATAGCCATGTAAAGAATTAATTTTCTCCTATTAACTAGCAACAGAAAGACTTTGACTTTTGGACTCTATTCTTTCTCTTACATTATATCAATTTCTCTTACAAAATCGTTAAATTGTTTGTTATGCATATATTTTGAATTTAGAAATCTAGAAATATGAAACAATGAAATAACGAAAAAATTTATAGGAAAATGTTAGTAGTTAGTTATTATGTTAATTTTTCTCATTTGCCATGGTTTGAACCTTGGAACTTCTACTCCTCCAACTCAATTTACCCTTAACTCAAACCACTTGAACTACCCAACCCCCTAACAATGAAATAACAAAAGAATTCAAAGTTTGCAAAACTGCAAACACATGGGTGATTAATAGCAAAACTTAAATATTTTAAGGACATTGCTAAGAAATAGAACAATAAAACGTCAGATTCAGATCCTTTCCAGTGATGCATCCAAAAAATTTATACATATATCGCATAGGTATTAGGAGTTTTAACATGCATCTAACAGTCAGGATAAATCAATGCATCCATTGAACGATACATTCTTGCTGGAGAGAGACGGAAGAGAACTTGGCCGGAGAGGTTCTAGACTGTAAATATCATAATTCAAAAAGTTGTTTGATAGTCATCTTACCATAGTCATCTCCTAAATGGCATGCCATGTTAGTGCACAAAGGAGGCTCGTGGCTGTACATGCTAATGTAATAGGAAGTAATATCTACTAGCTAAGCTTTGGAAAATGTAAGAGCTAAGCTATTATTGAAAAATACTAATTTCATTCATCATCTTTCTTCTCTATTATTCATTCATCAGATATCTACAAATATATAGCACCCTGAGCATAACATAAAACAAACCTAATCAAGAAGTTCATATATGCAACTGAATCTAATAACAAATGCAAAACAGAATTGGTGACTAGTGTAGTGACTCATCATAATAGAAAACCTGCAAAACCTACAAACAGAGCCTACAAACCGAATCAAACCTGCAAAGAGAGACAGACAGAGGGAGAGAGAGACACGAGTGAGAGAGAGAAGGAGAGAAGGAGAGGGAGAGAGAGACGTATGCTTACCGTGTGGAGGAGGTGTTGGCTGGAGAGGAGCTGGAGGAGGTGGTGGCCGGAGCTCGCGAGTGAGGAAGAAGGAGAGAAACGGTGAGAGAGAAGAAGAGATTCGGGCGAGTGAGGAAGAAAGGGGGCTGCACTGGTTTTAGGGATTTCATTTTTTAGTGACCAAATAATTCGGTCTCTAAATCGGTCGCTAAATGGGTTAATTTGAAATTTGTATTCATAAATTTAGCGACTGATTTAAAATCCGGTCGCTAACACGCTCTATTTTAATTTTTTGCGTGTCGTTTAGCGACCGATTTAATATCGGTCGCAAAGATAGAAAAAATTTATCCGTTGCATTTAACTCGGTCGCCATTTCGGTCGCTAAAAAGTCATCGATTTTTGACTTTTACATTCCTTTATTTTGCGACCGAAATAGAGACTGATAACTCTGCTACGCTCTATTTCAGTCGCTATTTCGGTCGCAGTATCAACTCTAATCAATGTTTGATTTAGATCCTACAATCGGTCGCCATTCCAGTCGCAAACAGCAACCAACAAATTCGGTCACTATTTTCGGTCGCTAAGTAACCTTTTTTTTGTAGTGTGTGTTAATTTTGGAAATTTTAAATATGTAATTTATACTTCATTATTTTTAAAAATAATTGATCCGTCTATTATTTAATATGCATATTGATATGCATCAATTCATTAATGAAAACGTGAATGAGGAAATTTATTCATTTGCTTTACAATATATTTTAAATTTGTCAACATGCATATTAATGTTATAAAATTTAAATATGTGATATTTATTATGCCTTTTTTTTGTTAAAATTAAATGTCAAATTTTAATATCCATTAAGTTAATGTTGTTCATTCTTTCAAAAAAAAAGTTAATGCTACACATTGCTGTAATCAATGGCATTAATCAAATAAATTGTTTTTATAATGGCATAAATTTGACCGCCTCTTGATTGAATATATTTTGATTAGTACTATTCAAGTTTAAATTCAAAAAATATGGAATCCACATATATTGAAACTTTAACACCTCAATTTTCACCGCTTTCTAATATTTGTAAGATATTAATATGTTTATATTTTTATATGAGACCAAGAAAATGATTTTGACTAAAAAAAATCATATCTTGACTCTACTTGATGGTAGAAAGTTTCAGTTAAATTTTGGGTTGAAAATTCAGACGAAACTTGGTCTGTATTTTCACTGACAGTAAAAGTTTACTAATCAGAAAACCTAATTTTGACCCTGAATAAAACATCAATGATTCTTATCCCTTTTTAAGTGAAATGAGCCATTTCAAAATTTTCGATCTAAAATAAATAGTATATTTTATTCCGGTGAATATTCAAATCAAATGCACGCAAAAACCTAAGTCGGGTAAATGGTGGAGCTGGATATGGTATAGAGATGATGGTGCAGGATGATGGAAGTGATTGATGGGACTAGTGAAAAGTGTCACATCATGACTCATCAAAAGTCATGATGACAACTCAAAATATCTAAAACTTTATTAAGTAAAAACCCATTTTTGACTTTGAAATAGCCAAACATGTCCCAAAATGACACAATACCTCAATACCCTTGAAAACCCACGGCTCCTCCCCCTTTTATAACTCACTTCATGACTTCATTTTTTCACTTCATAAAAACTAAGAACACAAGTCATTTTTCTTAAGAGCTCAAGTGCATCTTTGTTGAAGAAATTTCCAAGATCATCATCTTCTTTCATTTCCTTCACTCATTTGAGGTAAAATGTTGATCCATAATCATCTCTCCTTCTTCTTGAGTTCATTTATTCTCTTTTCATGTTCATTTTTGTTGAAACCCATTTTTGCTATTTTCATGATATTGAATCAAAATGATTTGTAAGAATGGAATTCTTGAACAATGATCATTCCTATCATCTTTCTAAGACCTTAGCTTATTGCATTTAAGAGATTGAATGAAAATGAAAACCCTAACCATGTGAACCCTAAGTGGCCGAAACCCTCATTGAAAATGGGTTTGATGATTTTGTTCAATTTTTTTAAATCTAATACTTGATTGAAGCTCTCTAGTTCTTATATTATCTAAATCCAAGAGCTTGAATCCAACTATATAAAATTCCTAACCTAGTTTTTCTATTTGGAGCGAAACCCTAGAGTGAATGGGTTGAATAAATTTTGTTCAATTTTTGAATGATAATGGTTATTCTTACCTCTACCATGTTATGTGATCACAAATCCAAGAGTTTGAACTCAAAGGAATTTTCTAAACCATTTTTATCCATAGAGGCTGAAACCCTAACCCTAAGAGGTTGGATGATTTTTTCAAAATTCTTGAGTTATGTCAATTGATCTTGTATTCCAAATGCTCCAGGATCATAAATCCAAGAGATTGAGAAACTTAGAAATTTCTATCCCCTTTTCTTATGATGGTCGAACCCTATATGGAAGGGTTATTAGTTGATTTTGGTTGTTTTAACTTGTTATGTGTTGATGGATTGAAGGTTAAATCCTTTGGAGTATTATGTGCTCTTGCGTACTGTGGAAGAAGATTTGTTTTCAACGACGTGAAACGAAAGATTTTCTACTCCTCAAGAGGTAAAGGGAGTTTACCTGTGGAGTTTTAGTTAGTCACATACTAGTTGTTGTTTGGTTGAATGTATGTTGTTTGTCATTTGTGGTAATGATGTTGTATTTAATGGTGGGAAATTTTAATGTTATTGTTGTTAAGTATATGGATGTTGTAAGTTATGTTGAATAATATTGTATTGCTTGATTGTGATTGTCTGAGGGCATGACATTGGTCATTGCTTTTTAATGAAGATTGAATCATTAAAATGCTTTAACTCAGAAAACTTGAGAAGGTGATTTTGTTTTTGGAAAGTGAGAAGACTTCTAAGAATAAAAGAGTTCATAACTTAAAGTTTTTGTTAAAAGTTACATTCAAGAAAGTCATGGATAATTTTTCAATGAGGGTTAGTGAGGAAAATGACAGAAAACAGAAGACAACAAACTTTATGAAAATGTTTAAAAGTATTGAAGGAAAAAGTCTTTGGAAAGGAAAGATTTCTTTTATGTTTTACAAAAGTTTTAGTTTA
This sequence comes from Sophora flavescens, assembly GCA_030762895.1. Classification (NCBI taxonomy): domain Eukaryota; kingdom Viridiplantae; phylum Streptophyta; class Magnoliopsida; order Fabales; family Fabaceae; genus Sophora; species Sophora flavescens. The sequence continues at coordinate 128,076,359 of CM061062.1, read as the reverse complement.
AAATGAAAAGTTTTAGAGAAAATACTCCATTTGATAAATTTATTTACCAAAGTCTAGTATTTAGTCAAAAGTTGAGAAAAAGGGTTTTAGTCGTTTCTAAGTTTTCAGAAATGGATTTTAAAAGAAAAAGGTTATGTAAAAGTGTTTTTTTTGTTACAAGAACGAAAAGGTCTTTATGACACAAAGTTGAAAAACCTTATTTTTGTTTTTCGATTTAGTTTTCACTGAACGAAAAAATGGAGTGGAAAAGATGGAATTGAAAAGGACCTAGATTGCCGAAATATCGGGCTAGTGTTCCTGTTGAAATTTGAGGAAACGGGAAAAGGACCTAGATTGCCGAAACATCGGGCTAGACCTAGATTGCCGAAATATCGGGCTAGTGTTCCTATTGGAAAATTTGAGGAAAAGGATAAGAACCTAGATTGCCGAGACGTCGGGCTAGTGTTTATTTGAGAAATATAACTGCTGTTTTGTTACTACAAACATAGCATAATGCCGAGATGCTACAGATGAACAAAGAGCAGTAGGAACTACAGAATCAAAGGAGAGCTGCAGCAACTTTAGATACCGTAATAACTAGTTTTCTGAAAGGGAAGCCACCCCAATTCCAAGGAGATTATGACCCAGAGAAGGCAGAATGTTGGGTACAAGAGATAGAGAAGATATTCGATACAATGCGTCGCGGAGAGGATATGAAAGTGACTTATGTTGCCTTCATGTTAAATGGAGGAGCATAATCTTGGTGGAGAAGCAAGAGAAGATTGCTGGAGGCTGAGGGCAGAATTATCACTTGGCAGTTGTTTAGCCACTGTTTCTTTGAAAAGTATTTTCCACGTTTAGTTCGACACGAGAAAGAGAGGGAGTTTACGAATCTTAAACAGGGCAACATGACTGTTGGTGATTATGCATCACGTTTTGAGGCTCTGATTAAGTTTTCAGAATTTTATCAGAGATATCCATATGATGATTGGAAATGTAGAAGGTTCGAGGAAGGACTGCGACATGAGCTACAGAGAGCCATAGTGTCTCTCGATATTCAGAGTTTTCAGGAGTTGGTGGAGAGATGTAGTGCAATAGAAAGCATAGATCAGAGGCAGGCTGTTGAGCATAGGCAGCAAAGGATTGGAGGTCCTATTCGATTATGTCTTCAGAGGAGAGAAGGTAATGGTTCTCATGAGAGACATGGACCATATACCAGACCTGCACAGAAAACTGCACCAGTAATAGTTCCTACAGCACCAATGGTGGGAGCTGGCCAACAGCAGCAAGGATTGGTTTGTTATAGATGTAACACCCCGATTTCTGTCTTTTCTATAACTGTAAATACATGTGAATATGTATTTATTTTTATTAAAATCCAGAAAATCACGGTAAAATTTTCGGTTGAAAATTCAGACGAAAACCGGTCTGCGTTTTCACTGACAGTAAAAGTTTAGTGAGCAGAAAACCTAATTTCGAATCGTGAAGGAAACGGTTAGTGTTTTCTAGAGTTTCCAACGGTCTTTGCCATTTTTGAAAATTTTCGTTCGAAAATAAAATAAAATATTTTATTCGGGTGAAATCGTTGAAAACTACGATCGGAAACCTTAACCGGGTTCGCAATGGAGCAAAATAGGGAGCTAAAAAGGGTTGAAGTGACTTGTTGTAAAAGTAGGACATGTTGATGGAAGTCTCTAGTCACATCCTAGAAAAGTGTCATGATTACACTTTTCAAATTATAATATACTTTAATCCAAAAATCACTTTTCTCTCACTTTTTCCAACCAAACACCTCCCTAACCAAAAATTGCTCTCCAACCTCACTCTTCTCCCCCCTACACGTCACTTTCTCTCTCTCCCTCTATATATACTCACTTCATTTTCCTTTCCTCACTTTACATTCAAACACTTAGAAATTTTTCTACAAAGCTTCATTGTTTTCCATTTCTTCAAGGTGTTCATCTTCTTCAAGCTAGTTTCCTGCAAGCTTCAAGGGTAATATGCTTTCCTCTACTCATCTAAGTTCTTCCATTTCATTTACTTGATGAGTTATGCTGTGTTTTCTAGTTTGTGTTCTTAAACCCTTGAACTTCTAAAATCTCTAGAAATCAGTAGAAAAATCCATTTGAGTTGAAACCAATTCCTATGGACTCACAATGAACTCTATGTTCACTATATAAGAGCTTGCCTCAAACAAAAATTTCCTTCCATATTTTCCTAACAAGACCGAATCTAGGTGTTGATGGAGCAAGGAAGTTTTGTTTCCACTTTTGTTAAATGATCATTGATTTGGACTCTTTGGTACCTTTAGTTGTTAAATCCAAGAGCCTGTAAAGTTTGAAAATTTCTAGCCTACTTTGAAGGTCAAGGCCGAAACCCTAAGCTTGTATCTTAGAGGAGTTTTATTCAATCCTTGTTAAATGATCATTGTTTATAATACTCCAATACTTAAGAATCATTAATCCATGAGTTTGAGAAATTTTGAAATCTCTAATCCTATTTTCATGATGAGGCCGAATCTATGTCTTAATTAAGTAGGAAGGATGTTTTTGGTTGTTTTTAACTTGTGATTATGTGTTGGAATCTTTAGACTTCCATCGTGAATCAAGCAAGGAAGATTGTGGTACACAACAAAGGACAAGAAACACCACCGCTTTGAACTCAGGTAAGAGGGGACAACTTGAGGGATATTTCAATAATTGTATGCAATTGTTTGTGGGTTATGATGTGGTCTTAAGTCTTGTTGTGATTATCTAAAATGATTATGTGTTTGAACTATCTATGCTAAAATGTATGAGCCTGATGATTTACTTGATGAGGCACTGAGAATTTGATATATGGCATGAAATGTATTACTGTCATGATATTGATGTGGAAACATTAATGTTGATTGATTGATTGATTGATTGTCTGAGAAGCCTGACATTCGTTGGTGCTCAATTAATTATGATGGTAAAAGTCTTAAAAAGCCTTATGAAAATTATTGGAACAAAAAAGTTTATTTGAAGATTTCTTGATGAAAGAATGAATATAAAGTCGGGATTTTTAAATAGAATACTTTAGTATGTTATAAATTTCGAAGAATGAGACGGAAAATATTTTGAGAACTAAGTGTGAAATATTTTAAAGCTAGAGGAAAATCTTATTTTTCTTAAAATAATTTTAGTATAAGTGAAGATAATTTTTAAAGTATGTTTTATGAAGAAGAACTTTTGGAAATTGTTGACAATATTTTAGAAAGAAATTTGAAAGGATTTTGACAACGTTCTAAAGATGGTTTCGAAGAAAAAGAAGGATTTCAAAAGATAATGGATTCTTTATAACATAGCATTTTACAAATGAATTTCCAATGAAAATATTCCGGCAAGCTTGGATAAGTTGCCGAAGTTTCATTTTGTATCTGTGTTTCACTGAACGAAAAAGAATAAAAACGTCGGAAAGTGAATCTAGTATGCGAGACGTCGGAATACTAGTGTTATGTAATTTTACACGTAGATCTATGATTCCTGTCACGTTGTTGTGGACTGTGTGTCCTATTCACGTTGTTGTGGACTGTGTGTTCTAATTATGATGTTGTGGACTGTGTGTCCTAATCACATGTGGTAAATGTTATTAAAGGCAAATGTTGTTTTCTATGACCACAAGCCCAGACTGGTGAATTGGTTTAGGACGTTGTGATTGAGCACCCGGACTTTGTGTCCCGTGTTGATGTTGAAGAATCTTAAAGTTAAATATTTTATGAACGATCGGTAGCCTTTGAGCTTCGACAAGGAAAGAATGTACACACGGATAAACTTTGAGAACAAAATGATTTTTACATGCATTTATTTGGCAGACGTGCCATGTTGCCAATGAGAAATCATTGAGTCATGTGTGGCCAATCAATTTTGGGGAAATACGCCCTTGAACTACGATAACCATTGGTTGTTGTGTGATCTGCCAATGCGTGGATAGAAGTTTCCCATTTATCGTAATGACAATTGAGATGTCATAACTTGTGCGCAATAACCATTGGCTGCTGAGTGATCTATCAATGAGTTACAAAGGTGTTGGACATTCGATTCTTTTCGTTGACAATGATCCATGTAAAAAACTTGATCAGCTTAAACGAAAAATGAAGTTGATATCTCATGAGATTAGGTTAGAGCCTGAAATTGAAGTGTCATGCATATTTTATAAAAAAAACCATGACTGTACGGGTATGAGACCATTTGATATAATACTGTTTATTTTCAAGAATTATATGGTATTTGACTTTACTTGTTATTTGATGTTTTGTGTCGTGCATATGGTTATTGTGATAAATCCATATATTGGTATCTCACTCTTGCACATTTTCTTGTTGTTTTCTTTTCCAATATGGAATTGTTATATATATATATATATATATATATATATATATATATATATATATATATATATATATATATATGAGTTTAGATGGATCCAAACATCCCTTAGCTCCATCGGGAGAGATGACACTGATTTTTGACAATGCCCATAATCCGGGAGCGTGGGACATCCACCTGGGATCCCACTCTATGACCTATATCGGGCCGGTTAGTTCACTTGAAGGAGCTGTAGAGGGCGGACCACAACGGAGGATTCAGACTGTTCAATTGGTGAGGATTTCACTACCACCTCCATGGTATTACCTGCATGTTTTGACCGAGCGGGGACAGTTGCACGAGCATCCACCTCTTGGAGTGCCACTTCCCAGAGTTGTGCTTGACTCACCCCGGAGTATGATCCGAAGGAGTTCATCGATGATGAGCCAGAGTACATAGTTCTTGATGAGGACGATGACGACGACTCTCCTGACGAAGGAGGGGAGGTTCTGGATTTTAGGCCTGGTTCGTCTTCTGGGAGTGGGGGTGTTCATTATGGCCTTCCTAATGGCCATATCTAGTTGGACCAGCTTTGTGTCTTCTTTTGTGGGGTAGTTTATCCTTGTCCGAATGGTTCTAGGTTTCTGAGAACCATGGTATTTTGTGATGTGGTTCCGGACCTTTTGCTTTATGATGTTTATATCTCTATTATCTACTCCTTTGAAACTATGTACTTATGATGTAACTGCTATTCTGACTTAGATATGTATGGGTATGTATTTCTGCTGTTAATGTCCTGAGTGTTCTTTTACTATAAGGAAAAAAATATTATCACCATTTTTGGTATACATATTTAATAAGAAAATATTATTTTCCGAAAGTAACCAGCGTTTTAAATACGTTTTATTTTCCGCAAATGGGTAACCATGTAATGCCCAAGTTAGGGTGTTACATTAGTGGTATCAGAGTTGGTCGAGTCTTTCAGGAATCATTGGGTTTAGGTTTGTTGTGTTGATGTTATGTGTTCTCTGACTGAGACTTGTTTGAATTACTTCTTAGAAGTAATGTGTGATAATCAGTGAGTTTACGTTTCATTTTCGGGTTTCCATTTTACTGATTATGTCCTGCAGGTCAGTATGGAACCAGGAGGTTCACGTGGACATGGTCGTGGAAGAGGTTATAGTGGAATGGACTTTGCGGCACAGGCGATGGCTGATGTTGCTGCTGCAATCACTTTTCAGACTGCAACAATGGTAGCTCAGAACCAACAAGAGCATATGAGAGCTGAACAAGCAGCCGAGGGCAAGAATCTGACTGCTTTTAGATGCCATAATCCATCTCAGTTCGATGGAGATGTAGATCCTACGAAGACTGGTCTGTGGATACAGGAATTGGAGAAGATATTTGAGATGATTCACACCCCTGAGGGAGTGAAGGTGTCTTATGCCACATTTCTGCTGGTGGGAGATGCCGAGTACTGGCGGAAAAGCACCAGGCAACTGTGGAAGCCGAGCATCAAGAGATAACTTGGGAGGTAATCCGAAACAAGTTCCTGGACAAGTACTTTACCCAAAATGCTAGAACTAAAAAAGAACAAGAGTTTCTGCGTCTGCATCAGAGGGACATATCTGTCGGGGAATATGCTGCAAAATTTGAGTCACTTGCCAAGTATTTACGCTTTTTCTAGAACAACCCAGATGAAGAATGGAAGTGTGAGAGGTTTGAAGGAGGATTGCGCTTCGAAATCAAGGAGTCGATACTACCACTGGAAATCAAGAACTTTCAGGCTTTAGTGGAAAAGTGTAGGAAGATTGAGCAAATACGGAAGGGAAGAGACAACAGAGGGAATGTTGGAGGACACTCTCGATTTAAGAATCAATTTCAGAATCAGAACTAAAGAGGGAAGCAGAATCAGAGAAAATCGTAGTCTCGACCACCAAACAACAACCAGAGTCAGCAACCATATCATAACGGTACTTCTGGAAGTGGAGGCCAAAGAAACCAAAACCAAGGCCAAGAGAGGAAATGGTATAAGTGTGGTGACCCAAGTCACATGGCTGATACTTGTCCGATGAGGGAAATGAAGTGTTTCAACTGCGATCGTTATGGGTATATGGCAAAGGACTGCAGAGCACCAAAGCGTGAACCAGCTGTCAATAACACGAGAGCCAACAAACCGACTGCTAAAGGAAGGGTTTATAGTATGAGTGGAGCTAAGGCTTCGACCTCTGATGATCTCGTACAAGGTAATTGCGATATAGCTGGTAATCTTTTAACGATACTTTTTGATTCGGGAGTGACCCATTCTTTCATTTCAATGGATTGTGTGAAACTTCTAAACTTGCCTATTTCTTCATTACCATATGATCTAATTGTTTCAACCCCAACTGCCAAGCCAGTTATTGTAAATTCTGTTTGCTTGAATTGTCCTATCATTGTTTAGGATAGACAATTTCTTGTAGATCTGATCTGTTTGCCTTTAATTCAGTTAGATGTAATTTTAGGCATGGATTGGTTATCTTCTAACCATATCATGATAGATTGTGCTCATAAAACTTTAGTTTTTCCTAAGGATGAGATTTTTGGATTTTTATTTGCTAGTCAAGTAAGAGCTTCTTTGAAAGAGGGAGCTCAAGGATACATGTTACTGTTTTCCTTAGACGTTAAGAATAAGTTAGACTTAGAGTCCATACCTGTCGGTAGTGAGTTTCTAGACGTTTTTCATGAAGATGTACCTGGACTGCCACCTGTTCGAGATATCGAGTTCACGATTGATCTGGTACCTGGCACTGAACCAATATCCATGGCACCATATCGTATCTCGCCATCTAAGCTAGAGAACTTGAAGGAACAACTGTTGGAACTGATTATTAGACCGAGTGTATCACCCTGGGGAGCTCCAGTTTTGCTAGTGAAGAAGAAAGATGGAACTTCTCGGTTATGCGTGATTTTTCGTCAGCTGAACAAAGTGACTATCAAGAACAAGTATCCACTTCCAAGGATAGATGATTTAATGGACCAGTTGCGTGGAGCGGCCGTTTTCTCAAAGATAGATCTACGGTCAGGCTACCATCAGATCCATGTGAAGGAAGAGGATGTTCCTAAGACAGCGTTTCAGACACTCTATGGGCATTATGAGTATTTGGTGATGTCGTTTGGAGTGACGAATGCTCGTCCGATATTCATGGATTACATGAATAGGAATTTTCATCCTTACTTAGATCACTTTGTCATTGTCTTTATCGATGACATTCTAATGTATTCTTCAAACAAAGAAAAGCATGTTGAACATCTCAGTATAGTTCTTTAAACCTTAAGGGAGAAACAACTTTACGCAAAGCCAAAAAAGTGTGAATTTTGGTTAGACCAAGTTTAGTTCTTAGGTCATGTCATCTCGCATGAAGGAATCACAGTGGATCCGTCGAAAGTTGAAGCTGTTTTAGAATGGGAAAGACTAAGGACGGTAACAGAGATTTGTAATTTCGTGGGTTTGGCTGGATACTATAGGAGATTCATCGAAGGATTCTCCAAGATAGTAGGAGCTCTTACCCAGTTGACTCAGAAAGATCAAGCATTTATATGGACTGAAGCATGTGATGGAAGTTTTCAATAGCTAAAGAGAAGGTTGACAACTTCACCTGTATTAGTATTACCTGATCCTAAGGAACCTTTTGAGGATTATTGTGATGTTTCACATCAAGGGTTAGGTTATGTACTGATGCAAAATCGGAAGGTTGTAGCTATTGCTTCAAGACAGTTAAAGATTAATGAGAGGAATTATCCTACGCACGATTTGGAGTTAGCAGTAGTAGTTTTTGCTTTGAAAATCTGGAGACATTATCTGTATGGAGATACATTCAACATTTTCAGTTACCACAAAAGTCTAAAGTACCTGTTCGATCAGAAGGAGTTAAACATGCCGCAGAGACGTTGGTTGGAATTCTTGAAGGATTATGATTTTCAACTACAGTACCACCCTGGGAAAGCGAATGTGGTAGCATATGCCTTGAGTAGAAAGTCAATACATGCATCTGTAATGATGGTCAACTAGCAAGAGTTGTTGGAACAGTTCCGTGATATGCGGTTCACAGTGGAAATGTCACCAGGAAAACTTCATTTAGGTACAATCACTATTTCGAATGGATGGATGGATCAGATAAGAGGGTAACAAGAGAGTGATCAATACCTACACGGAGAAAGGGAGTTCGTGCGTCAAGGAGCATTGTCGGAATTCAAGGAAGGAACGGGTGGAATCTTGAGATTCGGTGAAAGAATTTGTGTGCCAGATGATGACGAGATTAGAAAATTGATTCTAGAAGAGGCTCACAAGAGTAAGTTAAGTTTACACCCAGGAGCCACAAAGATGTATCAAGATCTCAAGCAATTGTATTGGTGGTATGGAATGAAGAGAGACGTAATGGAATACGTTGCTTCGTGTCTAGTATGTCAAAAGGCAAAGATTGAACGTCAGAGGCCAGCGGGGATGCTACAATCTTTGGACATTCCCGAATGGAAATGGGATGGTATCTCAATGGACTTTGTAACAAGTTTACCAAGGACTCGGAAAGGGTAGGAGGCTATATGGATAATAGTGGATCGACTGACCAAGCCAGCTTAATTTTTACCTATCAATATGAAGTATTTAATGAAATTGTCAAATTACATGGTATACCTTCGAGTATCATTTCAGACCGTGATCCGAGGTTTACATCAAGGTTTTGGCAAAGTCTGTAAGAGTCACTGAGAACGAAAATCAGATTGAGTTCTGCCTATCATCCACAAATGGATGGACAATCAGAGAGGACGATCCAATCACTTGAAGACTTGTTGAGGGCGTGTGTGTTGGAAAACACTGGGAATCGGGATGAATTTCTACCGCTGATAGAGTTCACTTATAACAACAATTTCTACTCAAGTATAGGAATGGCACCCTATGACGCTTTATATGGTCGGCGGTGTAGAACACCTCTATGTTGGTACCAGGATGGAGAAATTTTGTTGTTAGGACCATAAATCGTACAACAGACAACGGAAAAGGTGAAAATGATTCAGGAGAAAATGCGGACAACTCAGAGTCGACAGAAAAGTTATGCTGACAAGAGACGACGACCTCTTGAGTTCGAGGAAGGCGAACATGTGTTCTTGAGAGTCACGCCTGTGACTGGGATTGGCAGGGTAATTAAATCCAGAAAGCTCACTCCTAAATTCATTGGACCATACCAAATTCTTCGTCGCGTAGGTCCAGTAGCCTATAAAATTTCTTTGCCACCTTTTTTTTCCAATCTTCATGATGTTTTCCATGTTTCACAACCGAGAAAATATGTTTCCGATCCATCTCACGTAATCATACCCGATAATGTACAATTAAAAGGAACTTGTCTTTTGAGACTTCGCCTGTACGAATCGCGAATAAGATGATGAAGCGGCTCAGAGGTAAACAAATTTCTTTAGTTAAGGTTGTTAGGGATGATGCTACCGGAAAAGCTACATGGGAAGGCGAAGACAAAATGAAATTACAATATCCTGACCTATTTCCAGGTGTGTAATTTCGAGGACAAAATTCTTTTTAGTAGGGTGGTAATGTAACGCCCCGATTTCTCTGTCTTTTCTATAATTGTAAATACATGTGAATATGTATTTATTTTTATTAAAATCCAGAGAATAATTTTAGATAAACTAAAATTATTGTCTTGTTCTACCTCACCGAAGAAAGTCAGGGTAAAATTTTCGGTTGAAAATTCAAACGAAAACCGGTCTGCGTTTTCACTGACAGTAAAAGTTTCATGAAAGCGTAAAACCTAATCTCGACTCGTGAAGGAAACGGTCAGTGTTTTGTAGAGTTTCCAATGGTCTTTGCCATTTTTGAAAATTTTCGTTCGAAAATAAAATAAAATATCTTATTCGGGTAAAATCGTTGAAAACTACGATTGGAAACCTTAATCGGGTACGCAATGGAGCAGAATAGGGAGCTAAAAAGGGTTGAAGTGACTTGTTGGAAAAGTAGGACATGTTGATGGAAGTCTCTAGTCACATCCTAGAAAAGTGTCATGATTACACTTTTCAAATTATAATATACTTTAATCCAAAAATCACTTTTCTCTCACTTTTTCCAACCGAACACCTCCTTAACCAAAAATTGCTCTCCAAGGTCACTCTTCTCCCCCCTACACGCCACTTTCTCTCTCTCCCTCTATATATACTCACTTCATTTTTCTTTCCTCACTTTACATTCAAACACTTAGAAATTTTTCTACAAAGCTTCATTGTTTTCCATTTCTTCAAGGTGTTCAAGTTCTTCAAGCTAGTTTCCTGCAAGCTTCAAGGGTAATATTCTTTCCTCTACTCATCTAAGTTCCTCCATTTCATTTACTTGATGAGTTATGTTGTGTTTTCTAGTTTGTGTTCTTAAACCCTTGAACTTCTAAAATCTCTAGAAATTAGTAGAAAAAATCCATTTGAGTTGAAACCAATTCCTATGGACTCACAATGAACTCTATGTTCACTAAGAGCTTGCATCAAACAAAAATTTCTTTCCATGTTTTCCTAACAAGGCCGAATCTAGGTGTTGATGGAGCAAGGAAGTTTTGTTTCAACTTTTGTTAAATGATCATTGATTTGGACTCTTTGGTACCTTTAGTTGTTAAATCCAAGAACCTGAAAAGTTTGAAAATTTCTAGCCTACTTTGAAGGTCAAGGCCGAAACCCTAAGCTTGTAGCTTAGAGGAGTTTTGTTCAATCCTTGTTAAATGATCATTGTTTATAATACTCCAATACTTAAGGATCATTAATCCATGAGTTTGAGAAATTTTGAAATCTCTAACCCTATTTTCATGATGAGGCCGAATCTATGTCTTTAGTAGGAAGGATGTTTTTGGTTGTTTTTAACTTGTGATTATGTGTTGGAATCTTTAGACTTCCATCGTGAAGCAAGCAAGGAAGATTGTGGTACACAACAAAGGAGAAGAAACACCTCCGCTTTGAACTCGTGTAAGAGGGGACAGCTTGAGGGATATTTCAATAATTGTATGCAATTGTTTGTGGGTTATGATGTGGTCTTAAGTCTTGTTGTGATTATCTAAAATGATTATGTGATTGAACTATCTATGCTAAAATGTATGAGCCCGATGATTTACTTGATGATGCACTGAGAATTTGATATATGGCATGAAATGTATTACTGTCATGATATTGATGTGGAAATATTATTGTTGATTGATTGATTGATTGTCTGAGAAGCCTGACATTCGTCGGTGCTCAATTAATTATGATAGTAAAAGTCTTAAAAAACCTTATGAAAATTTTGGAACGAAAATGTTTATTTGATCATTTCTTGATGAAAAAATGAATATAAAGTCGGGATTTGTAAACGGAATACTTTAGTATGTTATCAATTTCGAAAAATGAGACGGAAAATCTTTTTTTCTTAAAATAATTTTAGTATAAGTGAAGATAATTTTCAAAGTATGTTTTATGAAGAAGAACTTTTGGAAATGGTTGACAATATTTTAGAAAGAAATTTGAAAGGATTTTGACAACGTTCTAAAGATGGTTTGGAAAAAAAAGAAGGATTTCAAAAGAAAATGGATTCTTTATAACATAGCATTTTACAAATGAATTTCCAATGAAAAGAATTTCTGGAAAATTTTACTTTTGAAAATATTCCGGCTAGCTTGGATAAGTTACCGAAGTTTCGTTTTGTATTTGTGTTTCACTAAATGAAAAAGAATAAAAACGTTGGAAAGTGATTCTAGTATACGAGACGTCGGAATACTAGTGTTATGTAATTTTACATGTAGATCTATGATTCGTGTCACGTTGTTGTGGACTGTGTGTCCTAATTACGTTGTTGTGGACTGTGTGTCCTCATCATGTTGTGATAAACGTTATTAAAGGCGAATGTTGTTTTCTACGACCACAAGCCCAGACTGGTGAATCGGTTTAGGGCGTTGTGATTGAACACTCAGACTTCGTGTCCCGTGTTGATTTTGAAGAATCTTAAATTTATAGATTTTATGAACGATCGGTAGCCTTTGAGCTTCGACAAGGAAAGAATGTACACAGATAAAGGGGAGGAGTTTCAGAAACAGGTCAGCTGATGGCTAGACCTCAAGCCACTACGAGAGTGTTTACCATAAGGGGAGCTGAATCCTCTCACTCTGCAGAGCTCATAGATGGTATGTGTAATTTTGATACAACACAGAATATTGGAATATTCACAAAGGAAATAGGACTATGATGGGATACTCTGAGTAGAAAGATAAGGTAGTATTGATTGTGGTGTTAATTGTGGGAGTTAGATATTGGAATAAGGTTTTCTAGTGGATCAGTATTAAGAAGAGAAAATGATTAAGTTTTGATGATGTCCTTCAAGGATGATAGATTAAGGTGAAATGTTAAGGACAATGAACATAATGTAGTGATGGACTGTTTCGAGGATATATAAATAGAACGATATAAGGATGAATTCTGTTATGAAGTTACTCCTGTCACTTAGGGGAAGACAGCAAAAGGGAAATACGATGTAGGATCTTTGGATTAATGTATGATTACTATATTCTGTCTAGTTTCGAGGTACGTAAATTTTGATGACGGAATTTTTTTCTAAGTAGGGTAGTATTGTAACAGCCTGTTTTTAATTACGTTATATTACCAGTAAAAATATATCTAAATATATTTTTACCTGAGACCAAGAAAATGATTTTGGATAAAACAAAATCATATTCATACTCTATCCTATGGTAGAGGGTTACGGTGGAATTTTGGGTTTAAAACTCAGACAAAGACCAGTCTGTGTTTTTACTGATAGTATAATTTTATACCGACAAAAAACCCTAATTTGACCCGAAACTGAAAAATTTTATATTTTTATATTATGACCGAGTGGAATTCTACTTTCCAAATTTTTGTTCAAAAATAAAAAATTAGATTTTATTTGGATGAATTTTGGTGAAAATTCAAACCAAAACCGGTTTGTGTTTTCACTGACAGTAACATTTTACTGATCAGAAAACCTAATTTTGACTTGTGAACGAAACGGTTTATGTTTAAATCATATTTCCAACGAGTTTGGTTATTTTAAAAAATTTCGATCGAAAACGAAATATTATGTTTTTATTCGGGCGTAAAACCAAAATCGGGAAACCGGCGGAATGGGAAACAGAACTGGACACCGGAGGAGTTGAGTCATGGGATGAGTCACCACCATCACTCATCAAGCATTTATGAAGCATTAAATGCAATTTTAGGTGAAATGACCAAAATACCCTTAACCTAACCTATTTTAGTTAATTATTAACCATGGTTAAGGCAAGTCATGTACAAATTGGCTTCTTCTTCCTATTTTGTGGTCCAAACTTAGCCACACCATTCCATCAACCTCCACCACACATTTTAACCTAACCATGATTACTATTAACTATAGTTAAGTATTATATTATTTTTCTAAGCATAACCTAACATATGTCATGTTAATTTCAACCATGGTTCTCCTAAACAATTAACTAAAAAATTCCTCATTCACTCCCTCACTCAATGTCACGGTCCAAACCCCCTCTCACTTAGACAAAATTTTCATTTTCCAATTCTATGTTATTTCTTCACAAAACAACAGAAAGAACACCTAAGAACACACACTTGACAACTTATGATCTTGATCAAATTTCTTCATTTGCTTCATCAAACTTCTTCATTCTAAGGTGAGGAGGATCATGATCCTCATCATCTTAGCTTCATTAATCATCCATCAAACTCCATTTTCATCAACTATTTCACAAATTCCTGTTTCTAGATCTAGATTTTCAAGTAATTCTAGAAAATTATAGAAAAATCATTTTAATGTGAAACAAATTTCTATGATCTTTATATGACTTCTACTTTGATCATCTAGAAGCATGAGAACAAAATGATTTGTATAAACTATTTAAGGTGTGTAGGTTCTAGATCCAAGAGTTTGGGAGCAAAAGGAATATCTAGCCTATTTTACTCATCATGGTCGAAACCCTAACCCTAGAGGTTAGAAGATTTTGTTTCATATTTTTAACTTCTAGCAATTTATCTATGCTAGCTAATACTTTAATAACTAGGATTCAAAAGATGGAGTTGAGAAATTAACCCTAGCCTTATTTTTAATAGTTGGCCGAACCTAGCATAATCTTGTCATAGTTGGATTTTGTTTGATTAATATATTTTATGTTGAATTGGTTGAAGGTTAATTGATATTCGTGCTGTTGTAACGAGGATCGGGAAGTTCGGGAAATCCGGTGATAAGTCAGGTGGGGCAAAAAATTCAACCTATCATCGGAATGGATAAGTAGTTTATAATATAATAATAGTGTAGGGCGACCTAAACCCTACTAGTGTACGAGTAATCGACAAGACCAAAATCGCATTGGAATCTTTTCCGTAATACCAATGATGATTTGGGGATTGTAGATTTATCGCCGTTAGGATAATTTTATAATATTTGAGGATGTCTGACTTATTTATTATTAAATTGTTTGTGATACACTGGTTGTGGAATTCTACTGCTTGTGACGTTTTATTTTGATGTTTGAATATTTGATGATTATTGTATTATACATGATCTGTCTGGTTTGATAATGTGCTTAGTTGACTTTTAAGCAAGGATATGTGTTGTTCGGGAGATATTCATGTGGGTGAGAGAATGAATGTGATTTAGAGATGCCTATCCTAATTAAATTATCTAATGGATGAGGTGTGACATAGAATGCGAGTTAAGACGGTGATGGAAGGTTGAGGCACTAGGATGTAATTGATGCGAATCGGTGAGAATCATATAGAAGTATGCTGTTGATCATAGCTATGAGAATCATTTAGAGGCTTTGGGCTACTATGGTTTCGGACCATTGATGTGCTATTGATATTATTATTATGAGCAACTTTGGGCTACTATGGCTTCGGGCTACTATGGTTTCGTATGATTGGTGTATAAAGGTGTATGATTGTGTATGAAGGTGTATTGGGAGATAAATATGATAATTCGGAGTACTTGCTTGGATGAAGGATTAAGATTCATATTATGATAAGAATGTGTGACATGCTCGTGATGGACCTGTTAGTATAAAGGTTTAGATTGCATGAGTTGAGGGTAGAGGATGATGACGTAAATTAAGGATGAATGTTGAATATGTGTGATGTGTGTCTGTGACTATTGTTATATTATGTGCTATGTATTCCTTTCCGCTTATGATGATAGAATTGTTTCTTATCCCCTATTCTTCTGTATTATGTATGTTTTATTCTATTTTTTATGTGATCGTACGAGAAGACCCTATGGAGGAGCCTGTTGCTGAGGACTTGGATGGAACTCCTTATGAGCCAAAAGCTGGAGGACAAGCTGTGAACTCGAGTGGTAGAACTTAGAGAGTTAAGGCCAGTGCGTCTTGTGAGACGTTTTATATTTTCCGCTAATTTTAATAGTTTGCATAAGTATATAAGTATGTACCTGTACGGGATCCTACTGATAGGATACCATAAACAGTGTTTTGATAACTCTGATGCAAGACATATAGTGTGTATGAATTTAATATATATGATGTGTTGTTGTAAATTTTCTCACGTTGTTTGTTTCTAATTAAGTTTTAATTTTTACGTATTTCAACATTAAGCGCGCGATTAAATAATTAGTTAATAAGGTTTTAACTTAATAACACAGCGGGGCATGTAACCCCCGGTTTTTCACTGTTTACTGTTTTATTTCGGTAAAATAGACAGAAATGTTTATATTTTTATTTTAAAACATAGAAAATGATTTTGGATAAACCAAGATCATATCCATACTCTACCGTATAGACTTATGATTTAATTTTGGGTCGAAAATTCAGACAAAACCTGGTCTGCGATTTAATGACAGTAAGAATTTTACTGCTCAAATGACCTAATTTTGACTCATGAACGAAATACTTAGGGTTTTTATGGAGTTTACAACATCTTAGGCTATTTTAAAAAATTTCACTTAAAAAGTGAAATAATATATATTATTCGACCGTTATACGAAATCGGGTGAACAACGGAGCTGAAGGGGTGTCACAGGGCACAATGGGGTGTCTCATTTGGTATCAGAGCAGTTTGATTCTAATCGGACTGTGAGGTCTAGGATGTTGTTACTGGTCGTGTCTAGTTGAATCCACATCGGATATTGACTATGCTTAGAAGTTGGGTAGTGTGTCTGAACTCGAGGAGATAATTGACATTGGTATGGCATATAGTATTTATATACTTATTTATGTAGTATGTCATACGGATGAGACTTGATGATTTCCTTAAACAGGACCATGGCTCGAGGAAGAGGACGTAATACCAATAGTGGTGATAGGACTCCCAAAAGAATTGTCGGAGCTGGCAATGTTGAGAATAATCATGCTGGAAATGGAGGAGAGTCATCTGAGACTCAAGATACCATGAAAAATATAGATGTTGCTTTGTTACTACAAACACAACAAAATGCTGAGATTGTTGACAAGTGACTCCAAACACAAGAGGGGAGTGAATTGTGATTTTTGAAAACTTGATAAATTAAGTTGAAACCTTTATGTTATTAAAAATATTTGTTGAAATCAATTAATGAAAGCGCGTGCAAGTAAAAGCAAGAATCATGCGAATAGCCTCTAATCTAGCTACGGGAGCATAGGTTTCATCAAAGTCTATGCCTTCTTGTTGATTGTATCCCTTTGCAACAAACCTAGCTTTGTTTCTAGTGATTATTCCATTTTCATCTAGCTTGTTACGAAAGACCCATTTAGTTCCAATGACTAATTGGTTTTTAGGTTTAGGGACTAATTCTCAAACATCATTTCTTTCAAATTGGTTTAGCTCCTCTTGCATAGCAAGAGTCCAATGTTCATCTACTATAGCCTCATCAACATTTTTAGGTTTAATTTGTGTTACAAAGGCCATATAATGACAAGCATGATTAAGAGAGTTTCGAGTTGTTACCCCTTTAGAGATATCACCAATAATATTGTCAAGATGATGGTATTTAGAAGTTCTCTATTCTCTTGAAAGATCGGAATGAGGCGCCTCTTATTCTTCTTCTTCTTGTGGAGGTGTTTGATCTACTTTGTCCTTCTCTTGAGTTCTTTTCTCCTCAAGATAAGTGTTACCCAAAATTTCTGCAAGATCATCAACGCTTTCTTCCACTACAACTTTAGGGTTAGCCTTATCATAAGATACATGTACAGATTCTTCAATAGTCATTGTTCTTTTGTTATAAAATCTAAAGGCCTTACTAGAATTGGAATATCCAAGGAATATGCCTTCATCATCTTTAGCATCAAATTTACCAAGGTTATCTTTACCATTATTTAAAACAAAGAACTTAAATACGAATACGTGAAAGTGGGAGATGTTAGGCCTCCTTCCCTTGTAAATTTCATAGGGCGTCTGTTTCATAATAGGTCTTATGAGGACTCTATTCGTCACATAGCATGCAATGTTCACCACATCTGCCCAGAAATAGTTAGGAAGGTTGGTCTCATTGAGCATCGTCCTCGCTAGCTCTACCAGAGACTGATTTTTCCTTACCACCACCCCATTTTGTTGGGGAGTCCTTGGTGAGGAAAAATTGTGCCCAATGTCATTTTCAGCACAGAAAGCCTCAAATGACTCGTTTTGAAACTTACCACCATGATCACTTCGGATAGTTACAATGTTTAATCCTGTCTCATTTTGTATAACCTTGGCAAGTTTCCGAAAGGCATCAAAAGCGTCATTTTTGTGAGAAATGAAAAAGGTCCATGTATAACGAGAATAGTCATCCACAATGACAAGTCCATAGTAATTACCACCAAAGCTCATAGTTCTAGAAGGTCCAAATAAATCCATGTGTGAAAGCTGTAAAGGCCGGTTTGTAGAAACAACATTTTTATATTTAAAAGTGACCTTTACTTGTTTTCCTTTATGATAAGCATCACACATTTTATATTTTTCAAAACGAAGCTTTGGTAAACCAATTACTAGGTCCTTGAAAACCAATCTATTTAGATGGTGCATGTGAACATGAGCCATCCTCCTATGCCATAATCAAGTTTCATCCTCTTTACTCATTAGACAGCATGCATCATTTGAAGGTAGATAATCTAAACAAACCATATAGATATTTCCAATTCTTTGGCCAATTAGTTTAGTTTGATTATTAGCATTCATAACCTTGCATTTAGTATTGTCAAACACAACATTATAGCCTTTATCACTTAGTTGACTTATACTAAGCAAGTTATGTTTCAAGCCTTCAACATAGAGAACATTTTCTGTGGTAGGATTATGACCTATACCAACAGTCCCAATTCCCAAGATTCTACCTTTGTTATTATCACCATAGAAGACATATCCACCTTTCTTTAGTGTGAGGGAGGAGAACTTGTTTTTATCTTCCGTCATGTGCTTGGAGCATCCGCTATCGAGATACCAGTTTGAGCTCTTTGCTTTCAAGCACACCTACAAAACAGATTTAGTTTTTAACTTTTGGTACCCAAATCATGTTGGGTCCATGAGAGTTAGTTTTGGGCACATTGCCCTTTTGTATCCACACTTTCTTGCCCTTTAAATTGTTGTTCTTTCTAGCATTGCAAATAGAGGCAGTATGTCCTTTTCCACCACAATGAAAACATTTTACAAAAGGACTACTAGATTTGTTTGTTGGGCTAAAGAACCTTTTAAAAGATTTTTCATGCAGCTTAGGGTGATAACCCAAACCGGATTTATCATAGGTTCCTTTTTGATTGCCTAGCAAAATATTTATGTTATCCCTTCCATTAGTGAATTTAGCAAGAGTATCATATAAATCTTCAATTTTCACTTTCAAAACCTTCCATTCACTACAACTTGAAACTTCATTATTTTTGTTTTCACATGGCAAGCATATTGAAGTCTTTTTCAGCAAAACTTGTTTTTCTTTGATTTCTTCCATTTCTTTATTCAAGGAGTCAATTTTCAATTCAAGACTAGAAATGGTTTTTCTTGATGAAGAAATTATTTTTCTAAGACATGTGGTTTCATCGTTTAATTCTTCACAGGCAACAAGTAATTCATTATAAGGTAAATCTAGAATAGTTTCATCATCCGTTACCTCATCATCATCATGATTGGCCATAAGACAATGATTAGCTTCTTCTTCTTCATCATCGGTGTAATCTGTGTCGTTGTCCTCCCATGCGATATAGGCCTTTCTACCTTTCTTATCCATTTGTGGTCTATTTTCCGTTCTTTCATTTTTATTTTGAGCTAGAGGACACTCGGGACGAATGTGGCCTTTCTTTTTTATAGTTGAAGCATATTGGAGTATAGGAGTTTGTTTCTTCTTCACTTTTCTTTTGAGGGGTGAAGTTTTGACGAGCTCTCCCTTTGTTCCTTAGGAAACTTTTGAATTTTCGGACCATCAAGATCAAATTTTCATCTCCATCATCAAGTCCTTCAAGTTCATCAAATTCGCCATCTTCATCAATGAATTCATTCATACTTGCCTTAAGAATAAGCCCCTTTTTTTCTTCTTGTCGTTATCTTCACTTTCAGTTAGGCGATTCAGCTCTAGTTCATGTTCCTGCAATTTACCAAACAAAGTAGCCAAAGACATAGAAGACAAATCCCTTGACACAGAAATGGCAGTTACTTTGGGCTGCCAACTTCTATTTAGACATCTAAGAACTTTGTTTATTAAATCTTCATTTGAAAACGTTTTTCCAAGAGCCCTAAGATGATTAATTATAGGAGTGAAACGTTTTTGCATATCTTGTATGCTTTCACCCTGTTTCATCCTAAATAGCTCATACTCATGGGTCATCGTGTTCATCCTAGCCTTTTTGACCTCGGTAGTACCTTCATGGGTCAATTGAAGGGTGTCCTACATCTCCTTGGCGGTCGCGCAATTTGAGACCCTATAGAACTCATCGTAGCTTAAAGCTGAACTGATGATGTTCCTAGCTTTCAAATTGTGTTGGACCTTTTTCTTATCATCTTCGGTCCAAAGATGTCTCGGTTTATCCACCAAAGCACCATTAACTTCGTGCTTGGGGACACATGGACCATTTTCCACAGCATCCCAAATATCAATGTCAAAAGCCTCTAAAAATATTTTCATTCTTTCTTTCCAGTAACCATACCCTTTACCATTGAAAGATGGGGGTCTGTTTACAGAAGAACCCTCGTTACAAAAATTGTTTGAAGCCATCTTTCCTCTTGATACGGTGTCGTCCTTTATATCCAAGAGTTAAGCTTTGATACCACTTGTTGACAAGTGACTCCAAACGCAAGAGGGGGGTGAATTGTGATTTTTGAAAACTTGATAAAGTTGAAACCTTTCTGTTATTAAAAATATTTGTTGAAATCAATTAATGAAAGCGCGTGCAAGTAAAAACGATTTTCGGAAAACAAAGCGAAGAGTAAAAGAGTTAAGGGTAAGAAAATTGACACGGCGATATATCCTGGTTCAGCCACAGACTACCCACATGACCTACGTCCAGTCCCCAAGGCAATACCACCAAGGGTTTTCAATCAATCCCTAGGTTTTAAAACAGGCGCAGCTAGAACCTTTAATACGAAACTCTTCACAGACTAGGAACAATACGACCCCTCAGTGATAGAGTCTCGAAAATGTGAGATAACAACTCACAAAAGTTTACCAAAAGGATTACAATCAGAAAGAACTCACATGTACAAATATAAAACAAATTTAAGCTCAACAACATTCACATGTATGGTGTGTATGTATCCCTCAAGTAATAGATTGATATGCAAGTGTAAGAGTATGAGAGTGGTAGAGTTTTGTTCAAGAGTATAGAAAGCTTAGAGTTCACAAAATTTCGTTCAGTTCTCTTTGAAGGTTAAGTCAAAACTCTTGAAAACTCATTTTTCACAAACCATAATCGATTATTAGAAAAGCAAAATCGATTACTTTAACCAAAGTTAAAAGGCGCATGAAGAAATAGTCAGGTCATAATCAATTACAATAATCGATTAAATGGTCTCTGTGAAAAAGCTCAGACTGAATCAACTAAACATAATCGATTAACCTAATCGATTATGAAGCCTCTGACTTTTGATCTGAAAAACAATAATCGATTTTTGCCAAGCCATAATCGATTATATCTCAAAATTTAAACTCAACGACTAAGACAGAATCAAATCTCCATTAAAGCACATTTAAGCCATTTAAAAGCTGAGTTTAAAACGTGTTGAAAATATACATAATCGATTAGCATAATCGATTATATCAGTTTAAAATTTGAATTTTCAACAACCAACAGCTCTATCATTTAAAGACTCAATTAAGCGTAATTAAGAGCTGAATAATCAATTACCATAATAGATTATCCTTGTTCGAATTTTGAATTTCAAAAACCTGACAGCTCTGTTATTTTGGAAACTCATTTAAGCACATTTAGGAGCTGCATAATCGATTACCATAATCGATTATCCTTCGTGTAAAATGGTTTTCGAAAATCTTTTGAAAATCTTTTAAGGTCTTAAAAAGATATGGTAAAATTAATTTCGAAGACCTTTTTCAAAGCAGATTTGTGTGTCTGTGTGATTTATTTTTAACCATTGAGAGACACACACCCATTTACACTTTATCTAAAATAAACAATACAGTAAAATAAAATTTCCCTTTTAACCCCCGTATTTGTTTGTTTGGTCATTTCCACGCTTTTTGCAATTTGATCCTTCTAACTTTGGATTTTACGTGTTGGTCCTTGAACTTGAACTTGAAATTCCCCTTTTGTTCATCATCAAAACCAAAATACCTGTCAAGGCATATATCCACAAAGATGCTACAGATGAACAAAGAGCAGCAAGAACTACAGAATCAAAGGAGAGTTGCAGTAGCTGAAGATGTCGGGATGACTACTTTTCTGAAATGGAAGCCACCCCAATTCCGAGGAGATTATGTCCCAGAGAAGGCAGAATGGAGGGTACAAGAGATAGAGAAGATATTTGATATGCAGAGAGGATAGGAAAGCGACTTATGCTGCCTTCATGTTAACCGGATGAGCAAAATCTTGGTGGAGAGGCAAGAGAAGAATACTGGAGGCCGAGGGCAGAATTATCACTTGGCAGTTGTTTAGCAACTGTTTCTTTGAAAAGTATTTTCCGCATTTAGTTCAACACGAGAAAGAGAGGGAGTTTACGAATCTTAAAGAGGGCAACATGATTGTTGGTGATTATGCATCATGTTTTGAGGCTCTGATTAAGTTTTCAGAATTTTATCAGAGATATCCAGATGAGGATCGGCAATGTCGAAGGTTCAAGGAAGGAATGCGACATGAGCTACAGAGAGCCATAGTGTCTCTGGATATTTAGAGTTTTCCGAAGATGGTGGAGAGATGTTGTGCAATAGAAAGCATAGATCAGAGGCAGGCACTTGAGCATGGATAGAAAACGATTGGAGGTTATATTCGATCAAGTCTTCAGAGGAAAGAAGGTAATGGTTTTCATGAGAGACAGGGGTCATATACCAAACCAGCACAGACATCTGCACCAATAACATTTATACATCACCAATGGTGGGAGCTGGCCACCAATGTGTAATTTTGATATAACACAGAATATTGGAATACGCTCAAAGGAAATAGGACTTCGATGGGATACTTTGAGTAGAATGATAAGGTAGTATTGATTGTGGTGTTAATTGTGGGAGTTAGATATTGGAATAAAGTTTTATAGTGGACCAGTATTAAGAAGAGAAAATGATTAAGTTTTGACGATGTCCTTCAGGGATGATAGATTAAGGTGAAATGTTAAGGACAGTGAACATAATGTAGTGATGGATTGTTTCGAGGATAAATAGAACGATATAATGATGAATTCTGTTATGAAGTTACTGCTATCACTTAGGGGAAGACAACAAAAAGGAAATGTAATGTAGGATCTATGGATTAAGGTATGATTACTAGATTCTATCTAGTTTCGAGGTACATAAATTCCGAGGACGGAAATTTTTTCTATGTGAGGTAGTACTGTAACAGCCTGTTTTTAATTACATTGTATTACCGGTAAAAATATATCTAATTATATTTTTATCTGAGAACAAGAAAATGATTTTAGATAAAACAAAATAATATTCACACTCTATCCTTTGGTAGAGGGTTACGGTGAAATTTTGGGTTTAAAACTCATACGGAAACCAGTCTGTGTTTTTACTGACAGTATAATTTTATACCGGCAAAAAATCCTAATTTGATCTGAAACTGAAAAATTGTAGATTTTTATATTATGTTCATGAGGAATTCTATTTTCCAAATTTATGTTAAAAAATAAAATATTAGATTTTATTCGAACGATTTTTTGTGAAAATTCAGACGGAAATTGGCCTATTGATAATCCACTGTCTTATCATATTTTATATATTATTTTAAAGTGGATTTCATCAATTAAATTGAGTTGAATACTTGATTTAACTCAAATTAGACTTTGTTTTCCTATTTTGGTTCTTTTAGAGTCAATGTGTGCATTTAATTAATTTTTATTAGATTTTAGTTAATTTCTCATATTATTCTTATTTTAATTTTTAAGCAAATATGAAGAAGAAGGAAATTAAAGCTACAAGAAGACTTTCACTCCAATTGAAATTGAAGAATTGGACTTCAAATTAAAAAAAAAAAAAAAAAAAGAAGCCCATGTCCAATAAAAGATGAGAAAACCCACGTGAATTTAGTTCAAGCTTCAAGAGCTAATACAATTGCTTTGGGCATTTGAAAGAAAATAGCTATGTGGGGCTCGTGTACAATTAGGTTGAAATGCGAAACAAAGAAAGGTGAGGACTTTGTCAATGAAAAGCTCCAGCATGGATCACCTAAAGCAATTGGTTCATGGGCCCATAATGAGAGGAGAATTAGAATCCAATTGAAAATAAGGGAAGCAGTGGTTGCTTATGAAAGAGAGAGCGTCCACGAGCCGCAGGGGGGTTACGCAAGGAACAGTAGCACCATTTGGATAGGGGAACAGAATGCAAAGATAGTAACAGTGCAGCGCCGTTCGTGGTTCCAGCAAGAGGACACTGCCACAACGCATAGCTGCTGGAGTTGGAGCAACACAGTGTAATTTTCAATGGAGTTTTATTTTTTTTCTTGATATTTCTTTTATGACTGAGTAGTTGTTTTGTTTTTAGGATTGGGCAATGCCCTTTGACATTATTATGATGAATATTTGATTTTTCCCTTTTGTTAACGTTTGATTCATTGATTTGATTCTTATTGTGCTTTATCCATGTGAATTGATTGATCACCTTTTTGCATGTCTTAGATATTCTAGAGATGAACTTAACAGTGAACCTAATCCATAGGAATTGAACTTAAGACTTAAATCACGAGAGTTAGAAGCGGTCCTTCAAGGGTACCATTGAATTATCATAAATCGTAATGGGTTCAATTTAAATACAATTATCGCGAGAGTAGGAGTTGGTTTAATTGAGCACGATTCTTGTATCTTGAGAGGTTAGGCTGATTCACCTTCAATTGAGTTAGATATTAATAAAGGGGTAGTCAATTAAGATTCATAATTGGTCATTGTGGTAGTCTCAATCCTGGAAGCTCTCTTCTCATATTTAAAAACCCAAAAATACTTGATTTCTTTTATTTATTTATTTTATTTTATTGAAATCTTTTCACACATATTTCTTAGTCTAAATAGTTGTTTAATTTGTGAAGTGGTATTTGGTTTCCCAATCCCTGAGTTCGATACTCAGTAATTTACTTGCCGTTTTAATTATTACTTGCTTCGATCCGGTACACTTGTCGGAGCCTATCACATGTGTTTTCATTGACAGTAAGATTTTACTGATAAAAAAACCTAATTTTGACTCATGAACGAAACGGTTTATGTGTAAATCATATTGCCAACGAGTTTGGTTATTTTGAAAATTTTCAATCGAAAACGAAATATTATATTTTTATTCGGGCGTAAAACGTAAATCGGGAAACCGACGGAATCAGAAATGGAACTGCAGAGACAGAATCGAACACCAGAGGAGCTGAGTCATGGGGTGAGTCACCACCATGATTCACCAAGCATTTATGCATCATTAAATACAATTATAGGTGAAATTACCAAAATACCCTTAACCTAACCTATCTCAGTTAATTATTAACCATGGTTAAGGCAAGTCATGTACAAATTGGCTTCTTCTTCCTATTTTGTGGTCCAAACTCAGCCACACCATTCCATCAACCTCCACCACACATTTTAACCTAACCATGATTACTATTAACTATAGTTAGGTATTATATTATTTTTCTAAGCTTAACCTAACCTATGTCAAGTTAATTTCAACCATGGTTCTCTTAAACAATTAACTAAACAATTCCTCACTCACTCCCTCACTCAATGTCACGGTCCAAACCCCCTCTCACTTAGACAAATTTTCATTTTCCTACTCTAAGTCAATTCTTCACAAAACAACACAAAGAACACATATGAACGCATACTTGACAACTTGTGATCTTGATCAAATTTCTTCATTTCCTTCAACAAACTTCTTCATTCTAAGGTGAGGATTATGTTCCTCATCATCTTTGCTTCATTAATCATCCATCAAACTCCATTTTCATTAACTATTTCACAAATTACTATTTCTAGATCTAGATTTTCAAATAATTCTAGAAAATTGTATAAAAATCATTTTAATGTGAAACGAATTTCTATGATCTTTATATGACTTCTACTTTGATCATCTAAAAGCATGAAAACAAAATGATTTTCCTCCCTATTGTTCTACTCTTGGCCGAAACTAGGTAGTTTTAGGCAAAGGAAGTTTTGTTCAATTTTTTATAATATGACACTTGATTAACTCCTTAAAACATATAGTTGTTATATCTAGAAGCTTGAAATCAAAAGAAACTCCTAGCCCTATTTTCTAGTCTTGGCTGAATCTATGTTTATGAGAGCAAAATGAGTTTTTGTTCAATCTTTAATTAGAAAATGATTTGTATCAACTATTTAAGGTGTGTAGGTTCTAGATCCAAGAGTTTGGGAGAAACAGGAATTTCTAGCCTATTTTACTCATCATGATCGAAACCCCAACCCTAGAGGTTAGAGGATTTTTTCATATTTTTAACTTCTAGCAATTTATCTATGCTAGCTAATGCTTTAGTGACTAGGATCCAAAAGATGGAGTTGAGAAATTAACCCTAGCCTCATTTTGAATAGTTGGTCGAACCTAGCATAATCTTGTCATAGTTGGATTTTGTTTGATTAATATATTTTATGTTGAATTGGTTGAAGGTTAATTGATATTCGTGGTGTTGTAACAAGGATCGGGAAATCCGGTGATAAGTCAGGTGGAGGAAAAGATTCAACCTATCTTCGGAATGGATAAGTAGTTTATAATATAATAATTGTGTAGGGCGACCTAAACCCTACTAGTGGTCGAGTAATCGACAAGACAAAAATCGCATTGGAATCTTTTCCGTAATACCAATAATGATTTGGGGATTGTAGATTTATCGTCGTTAGGATAATTTTATAATATTTGAGGATGTCTGACTTATTTATTATTAAATTGTTTGTGATACACTGGTTGAGGTATTCTACTGCTTGTGACGTTTTATTTTGATGTTTGAATATTTGATGATTATTGTATTATGCATGATATGTCTGGTTTGATAATATGCTTAGTTGACTTTTAAGCAAGGATATGTGTTGTTCGGGAGATATTCATGTGGGTGAGAGAATGAATGTGATTTAGAGATGCCTAGCTAATTAAATTATCTAATGGATGTAGTGTGACATAGAATGCGAGTTAAGATGGTGATAGAAGGTTGAGGCACTAGGATGTAATTGATGTGCGTCGGTGAGAATCATATAGAGGTATGCTGTTGATCATAGCTATGAGAGTGGAATACATAATCAGCATATCCGTAGATATATCCGTAGTTCTTGTAGAGTGGATCCATGTAGCTTTGGGCAATTGTGGCTTTGGGCTACTATGGTTTCGGACCATTGATGTGCTATTGATATTATTATTATTATGAGTAGCTTTGGGCTACTATGGCTTCGGGCTAATATGGTTTCGGACCATTGGTGTATAAAGGTGTATGATGGTGTATGAAGGTGTATTGGGAGATAAATATGATAATTTGGAGTACTTGCTTGATTAAGATTCATATTATGATAAGAATGTGTGACGTGATCGTGATGGGCATGTTAGTATAAAGGTTTAGATTGCATGAGTTGAGGGTAGAGGATGATGACATAAATTAAGGATGAATGTTGAATATGTGTGACATGTGTCTGTGACTATTGTTATATTATGTGCTATGTATTCCTTTCCGCTTGTGATGATAGAACTGTTTCTTATAACCTATTCTTCTGTATTCAGTATGTTTTATTCTATTTCTTATGTGATCGTACTAGAAGACCCTATGGAGGAGCCTGTTGTTGAGGACTTGGATGGAACTCCTTATGAGCCAGAAGCTGGAGGACAAGTTGTGGACCCGAGTGGTAGAACTTATAGAGTTAACGCCAGTGCGTCTTGTGAGACGTTTTATATTTTCCACTGATTATAATAGTTTGCATAAGTATATAAGTATGTACCTGTACGGGATCCTAATGATAGGATAAACAGTGTTTTGATAACTCTGATGCAAGACATATAGTGTGTATGTATTTAATATATATATATGATGTGTTACTGTAAATTTTCTCACGCTGTATGTTTCTAATTAAGTTTTAATATTTACGTATTTCAACCTTAAGCGCGTGATTAAATAATTAGTTAATAAGGTTTTAACTTAGAAACACAACGAGGCACAACGGGGTGTCTCAAGGTTGATCCCACAGCTGATGTGGAGGTAGGAGGAGTTTCACCTGATCCTTCTCCTAATAGGGATGGCTTCTTCTAGTTTATATATCTGACTGATGAAAACCAATCTTTTTGTAGTAATGGTTCTCTACTTAGCCCTTGTTTTTGGTATTGTATAGTTATATCTGTATTTTCTTTTACTAATGATAGAACTCTGACAAATGACCCGTAACATAAGGGTCCTAATGTAGGAAACGTGATGTAAATATTACGTTGATGCATATATATATATATATATATATATATATATATATATATATATATATATATATATATATATATAAAGGTGATGTGTTTATGTATATGTCAAAAGAATTTTTTTTCACCAATTTTTCGAACATGAACAAGTCATAATTTATTTTTCGAAAGTAACCAGTTAATTGTTTTCTTTTTATTTTCCGTAACGAGTAAGCTTTTATGTAGCACTGAGGGAGGCGTTATAGAAACAGTTATATGAAATCAGTCACAATTCTCATATAGCATGTGTTGAAGCCTTTTCTGTTAGTGCAGCTTTTTGTTTGATGTCTCATTAGTACAGGCAGCTGTGATCTGCATTTTTTGTTTCATCATGTAGATGGCTTTTTGACTAATGTAACCAAAGTATACTGGAAACTCTTGTCCTTAACTTTCCCTTCACTCACTCGGGTAGGATTTAGGTTTGCTGCCCAAGCATTAAATGCTCCTTGGTACAAGGTTGGTGTGACTAGTGTTCATCACTTCTTTGGACTACCATGTGTTCATCTCTTCATTCGACTACTATGTGTCTTGGTGGTTTTTTTGGTAATCTGGTTGTTTTTTCTTTCTCTTCTTGGTTTGCTTTGTTTTTTTTTTATTTTGCTTCTATCCTCAAGAGGCATCATCATCTTTACAAAGCTACTTTTTCTTGAAAGTGTATATGGGTTGGAGCACACCAAGTGCTCTCATTAATTCATTTTTTTCTTATCGAAAAAAAAACCATACACGGTTTAAATTCAAATTTTAGTCTTCCAGATAAAAATTAAGAATTCAAAAAAGAAACTGTTGAAAGATGCCTCAAAATCAGCAAAGTGGAGTTTTCAGCAGGATAATCGATTATGGTGTACTGGCAGAAGACTTGTAATCGATTAGCATAATCGATTACGTACGTTTGCAGAAATATAGAATTCAGACAGAGAAGGCATAATCGATTATGAGGTTTCCAGAAATAACAGAGAAGGCGTAATCAATTAGCATAATCGATTATGGGATTTCCAAAATCAAGCTGCGCAGGTGTAATCGTTTAGCATAATCGATTACGGGAAATTCCAGAAACCTGGAAGTGCAATCAGTGAAGGTATAATCGATTATGGCATTAACATAATCGATTATGGTGCGACTACAAAAGTTGTTATGATCAGTTTCTGCAACAGAATGCAAATGTATTTTGTGCAATATTCTAGGGTTCTTGGACCTCTGATTTCATCCAGATACATTGAGTGTGATTCATTGTAATTGATTCATAAAGATTGAGAGAATATCAAGTGAGAATCGATTGATCTTGGGTTTGTGTGAAAATAGAGAGATAATAAGCTTGGGGTTTGTTCATGTTCTTGTGAACAGGGGAGTGACAAATTCAAGGAGTTCTCTATTGTAACTGTGATCATTGATTCTTAGTGGTGCTGCTCTCTCCCGTGTATGTAGATCACATTGATCGAACCACGTAAATCTTGTGTGTGCTTTCTTCTATTCCTTTCTTGTTTAATTTTCTGAATTTTACTTTGCCTACCAAGTTTTATAGTATTTCCTGTGTGGCTGTTGCTTTCTTTGTGTGTTTGTATTGTGTTCAGTGACTTTGTGGTCTTCATCTGAGTCATTAGGACCGATAAAAACCTTAAAAACCACACAGAAGAAAACCAATTCTGAAAACATATAACCCCAATTCTGAAACCATGAAT
The DNA here is from genome assembly GCA_030762895.1 of Sophora flavescens. Lineage (NCBI taxonomy): Eukaryota > Viridiplantae > Streptophyta > Magnoliopsida > Fabales > Fabaceae > Sophora > Sophora flavescens. The sequence continues at coordinate 128,046,330 of CM061062.1, read as the reverse complement.
CATGTTATGTCTTCACTTGAAAAAAAAAACATAAAATAATAATAATGATAATACACAAAAATGGAAGAGAAGAAAACCAAGAACAATAACACTCGAGGGTTATTTTAAGAACCAATAAAAAGAAGAAATAAAAGTACCATCAAATATGTCATTGCATGCTTTTCTTTCCACAATTGCATGTGAGATTTTTTGAAGGGGTGTTTCCAATGACATTCAATAGCATAATAGTTATTCAATACTATAGGAAACAAATCATAATAAATTACCCCTTTTGTAAAAATATTCACGAAAGATAAACTCTGAAAAATTCATATCAAATGGAAATGGAAAGAGAGAAGAAAGAGAAAGAGAGTTTACCTAAGAGGGAGAAAACGAAAAGAAAACTAAGAGGGGGAAATGGAAAAGAAAACGGAATAGAAAAAAAGGATGAAGATTGTTTACCTTATAGCGATGGCGGTGCTTCTCGCGACATGCAATATCAACACACATATAGGGTTATCATTTAGAAACATGGAAATGAAAAAATAGAGGAGAACATTATCACCAATACAATATAGAGGTTGAACAGAAAAGATTAAAAAAAAAGAGGAAGCGAGTTTACTTGAGAGGTAGAAAATGAAAAATCATACTAAGAGGGGGAATGGAAAAGAAAACGGAATAGGAAAAAAATGAAAGAAGAGTGTTTACCTTATAGCAGCTCGCCGGAGTGACTGAGAGAGAGTGATGAGAGTGATGCTGCACAACGGAAGAACTGAGAGAGAATATGGAAAATGTTGAATCTATTTGTTCAAAAAATATTTGGAAAATTTATAGTAAATCAAAATCAAATTTGAATATATTAATGATTCATCCTTGAATCTCTCCCGTAATAACACGTAAGGGCTTGATGATGTGTCATTGCTCAGAGAATGACACCTAAGAAATTTTTCCTTGAGGTACATTCTACAATGTATATATAATAGATAGATAATAATAGACACCCAAGTTTTTCTTTTATTAAAACTACTTAAATGAGTGGGTACTAATCTAATTACACTTTAATTTAAAATTTTCAAATTTGTCGCGCTCATCTTGCAATTAATGTTTCATTCCCTCTCTCCTCACAATTAATGCTTCTCCTGAATAGTAGTGATTTGTGTGACACCCGGGGCCGATGAGGGCTGGGAGTGGTCACCGGTGCAAGAAGGCACGATCAAGGAGCGGCTCCTGGAAGGCTTCTAGGCGGAGGGACACATGAATGAACTGATTACACACCGGAATGAGAGGGATCCTGAGACTGTGTAGGTATGGGACTATACAGTTAATGATGACTTATATAAATTGATAGGTACCACATATACTAACAAGATACATCTTTTTTTCGGTAGTGTAACACCCCCACTAGGTATTACTACTTAACACATGCGGAATTTAAATTAAAAAGATAATTTGCTGGTTGCTTTCGGAAAATAATTTATATAAATACATAAGCGTCTAAAATTGGGAATAAAAATTTGTCACGACTCCAAACCTAAGCCTTGATCATCACATCGGTTTACAATCCTAGCCTGACAAGTCTATTTGATTCAGAGATATACTTGAATAAAAGCTAGTATTTTTACAAAAATTTCGACAGAGTCTTCTCTGTAATTCGACCATCCCAGGTAAAAGAACACCCGCTAAAATATTACATTTTCATTCCAGAATTCCAGTTACACCAAATACCACCAGGCAGTAATATACTAAAAATAGTTACATCAATAAGTTATACATGACCAAAAGGAAAAACTTAGGTTTTCATTCAAAAGAGATGCTCACCGAGCCATAAACATTCCATTTTAAAATAAAGACTCTCTGAGTCATACTCATACATACTTATCAAAAATCTAAGTCTCAAACCCTAAGCTGGTCGTTCTAAAAGTTATTCCTGAGGAAAACTCACGTGGTCATTCCACAATCAAGTACTTCATCAAACAACTAGATCTAAGTCTTCGAGTGACTTAGGAACACTCCTCTGCACCATCTGTACTAAAGTACCCAGGGTACAATAGCGAACCAGAAGAAACCTGATATATCTATAAGGGTGAGATACCGACAAATGGATATATCACACAACAACCATATACACGATACATACATCACCTCAGCACATTAACATTTAATTATTATTCAGAGATAAAATTACAAGTGTTATATTAGTGGGTCTCATACCCGAACAATTAGTTTTATAAAGAGAATGCATGACACTTCAATAATTAGGCTCTAAACTTAATCTCATGAGATACCAACACCGTTTTATCATTAAGAAAGAAAGATTTGATCAGGCTCATACGCCCCGTTTGGCAACTTGTCTCCGTCACCTCATGCACCCGGATCAACATCATCACGAATCCCTTATAACGGCCATTCGGATGTATACCTCATCGAATACCACATCTTAAGTGGGTATTTGGTTAACTCAAGCACGTCTGCTAAGGGGAAATGGATATGAATAAAAGATTTTTCATTATCGAGACTGTTCTTTGTGTTCACTCTTTTCCGTTGTCGAAGCCCAAAGCTAACGACTATTCACAATTTTCATTACTTGAAAATCAATAACACAGGACTCACAGTCCGAGTGCTCAATCACAACACCTTAATCCGATGCCGCAGTCCAAGGTTGTGGTCGTAGAAACAATTATGATTTTATCCATGTTTTATTTCAACATGATAAGGATTCCGAGCCCATAACAATGAAATTAGGACACACGATCCTCAATTCCAAAATTAGGACTCCTAGCCCATAATATCACGATTAGGACCCTTGGTCCATAATTCTTGACACGGATCCCAGATCGCGTGCATACAACTGAATACTAGAGGCGACGTCTCGCGTACTAGTATTCTCATTCACATGTGCTTACTTTTCCCTCAGTGAAAATCAAAACCAAAACAAAACCTCGGTCACTTATCCAAGTAACCGAAACGTTTCTAAATCATTTAGGAGAAAATCATTTTCCTTTGCAAAATCTTTTCTAAAACATTTAGGAAATTCGTTTGTTTTTGAAATTCCTTGATGGAATAAAGTCAAATATTTTCAACGGATTTTTCCTTCATAAAACCTACAGTTCGAAAGGGTTTTCTCTCGTACAAAACTCTTGATCATAAAAAGGTAGTTTCCTTCAACTTAAAATCACTTCAACATTTTTCTAAAAACAAAGTTCTTATTCTTCTAAAGTAAGCACTTTAAACAAGGAACTTTTATAAATGAACCCAAACCTTTCAAAGTTCTATTCAAGGCTTTTTAAGGCTTTTAATCCTTATAGTCATTGAGCACAGACTCAAGTCCGGCTTCTCAAACTTCAATCAACAGTAATATATTCACAACAACAATAATATTACAGTTAATGACAGTTCATCACATATATATAATTCATAACACCTTAAAGCAAGTAATGTTCAACTCCAAGTAATAACCACAATAGTTCAAGTAAACAAGTTATTCAAGTATTGGCTCAATATCACGATAATATTCACAACACTCAATTAAACAAATACACACATGCATATAGTCATTAAATATCCCTAGGCAAGCTCCCCTTACCTTTGAAGACAAGTAAAGGATCCTCATCTTAATGCTCACGTTAGCTCCAAGAGTGTAATTATCTACTCCACCATCAAGCAAGCATAGCCGTGTCAAACGTCTCAGAGATGGAATCCAACAACGCGCAAAAACCAGAAATCAAGAAATCAATTACACATGATCAAACACATATTCTAATTTGATCTAAACACTTAATCTTATTACCAAACAAGGAATTTTCAAAGAAAATCATGTTTGGAGCTTAAGTTTCACAATACCCTTTGAGGAAACTTTGTTTTGATTAAAGGATCGTGAAAATGAACTTAGGAATCATCAACTAAAAGTCCTAATTTCATAAATGCATACTTAATTTTACCATACATAACCAATTTCAATAAAAATTGAATTGGGGTTTTAGGGTTCAAAGAGCAATTTGGGGAAAATTTTATTTAAATAGAGAATCATAAAATTAACCTTAGAAACCATTAATTACAAGTCCCAAATGCACTAAAACTGAACCAATTTCATGATTAAAGTAAGATGAAAAGTTAGGGTTTCAAAATCAATTTGGGGATTTTTGAATCTAAGCAAAATAGATGAGGTTTTCACTGACCCAAGGGAGAAGAAGATGTCATGGTGGTTGAGGACGACGGCGACACGATTTCTGGAACCACCATAGCCAATGAGAGGAAATAAGATCAAGGGAAGAAGAAAGGAAGGTTGCAACATCACAAAGAGGTGGAGAACCACCATAAATGACGGCCTAAACAACTTACCGCGACTGGAGAAGGCGGTTCGTGCGGTGGAGATGGCAGAGGACGCGCGCTCAGGCGAGGCGGTTTGAGCAGGCAAAAAGGACGCGAGAAGTGGTGGCGCGGCTCCGAGGGGTGACAGCTGTGTAGGGCGGCGCGACTTGGAGGAAGGAAGGAGAGTGAGTTGAAGGTGGAGGAAGATGAAGTTAAAGTGGGAGGAAGAGAGATGAGAGGAAGAAGAATGTATGAAGAAGAAGAAAGAAAGGGGGGGAGACGTCGAGTAAGGAGAGAGAGAAGGGATACATGTGCCAACTTTTATTTATTTAGTGAATAGGTACAATAATAAGGGATAAAATATTGAGTCTAAAAATATACATGTTTTTGGTTTTTGAATCTAGAAATAAAGGTTGATAAATATATACTTTCAAAATTTGAAATAAAGTAGAGATTGATAGTTGAATTGATCAATTAAGAAAATCCACGGTCCAACATTTAATCTTCGATTAATGTCAAACCAGTTTATTTTAAAATCTAAAATTAAATAGAATGAAAATATGGAAATGTTTTTCTCTTAATCATATTATTTAAAACATTTTTCTGTACTGTTAATAATAGTGGCAATTACGTAAATTATTGTCTAGTAAGCGTGCATTCACTGAAATAAGTCAATGCTAACGCACCCAATAAAATAATTTGAGGAGAGTAATTTAATTACTCGAACTAAACCACATAACAAAATAAACATAAACATACAAATAAAATAATTAATCATATGTGTAAAAACTAGGGTGTTACATTACTACCCCTCTTTAAAAAAATTCATCATCGAAATTTCGTAGCTCGAAACTAAACAGGATTTTGTAATCATATCTTTATCCCAAGATCATACATTGTACTTCCCGTATTCACTTTCCCTTAGATGATTTTTTTCACTTAATAACACATTTCATACTTATGTTTCATCATACTGATCCTCAAAATTTAATCCCTTATCCTCAATTCATATTTCTTGTCCCCAACAATTTTATCTTAGTTCCTCCCACACAAAGAGCAAAGTCAAAACTTAATCACTTCTATTCTCAATTACTAGTCCACTAGAAAAACTGTTTTCCACACATCTAACTCTCATAGTTGTTACCAAGATCAAAACTAACTTTACCGCAACATGCATCAACTTCCTGCTCAAAGTATCCAATTGTAGTCTTAGCCCCTTTGAACTTATTCCACCACTCCAAATTTCATCACGATCAGACCTTTCAAACTTTAAAACAGAGCTCTCAAACTCTTCTCACAACTTAGTTTCTCAAGAACTCCTCTTTACTATTTTCGTTCAGCTTAAGGAAAACTACTATAGATATTTTTCCGTTAATCCTCGGACTCACGAAGTCAACATTAACCATAAACGTTGATCACTACTCTAAATTCCTTTAATGATATATCTACCTCGATCATGATAAGGTCCATTGTAATCATCTCACTCAATGATGTTGAACTTAAGGGTTCTCATAGTACCATTCACATCTATACATTAACGAAGCTCCAATCAACTCTGGTTTGTCCTACCATAGAGATGACAAAAATTAGGTACCACACTATCTCTCAACTAACTTGCTTAGGATAGGTCATCTCATTACTTATCCATCCCACTGAGGATGATCAGTTGGACTTAGCCTCAACTTAGTCCTCAACACTTAAAGCAAACTTAACCGACACACGTTGATAAACTTCCATTTTTCATCTGAAACAACACTTCATGATACTCCATGAAGTCTGAACAATCCTCTGATACATTATTCGGTTCACTAACACTGCATAGTGGATCTTAACTTATAAGAAGGGTGTAGACTTCACCAGTCGATCCACGATTACTTGAATTCAAACAAGACTCGTGTAGGTCTTTAGCAAACTCATAACAAAGATTTAAGGAATGCCAATATCTTAACAAGGAAGGTCTCAATTGTTAAACTATCCCTTTTTCACTGTACTCGACTAAATCTGACATCTTGATGTGGAGATACCCAACTCATAATTGATGAGATAGGTCACACATCGACGACATTTGGAGAATACGTAGAACTAAGATGATCAACGACGACAAGTACTTCCGAACTGCAATAAGACATAACCTTGGTGATCATAAAGAATTTCTCAAGAAAAGAAATTTTTTTCTTGATTTCACTTTCACATAAGCATAGAAAAGAATTTCATTAATTTGAAGGATACAGGAACATCCAGTATGGAAAAAGATCCTTCCATCAGGTTCGTGGGTGTTAAAATTCATGATCAATACACATTTACAAACATGAATCTAATAAAATTCATTCTTCCACAAGAATCTTCCAGCGGATTTAAGGAATCAAAGGATGAATAATTTCTAATCCAAAGAGGATTAATTCTTATTCTTAGTACAAATAATTTACAAAATGATGACTTTCACCTCTACCAAAAATAGAAGCGACGAAACTAAGTTTCACCAAGAAACTTCTGCTATCATGAAATTATCTGTGTTGTAACTCAAGAAATAGTCATAACCACTTCTATCAACAAAATGTGAAAGTATCCAGACCAATGAATTCGGTTAAATCAATTCACTCAAATGTCTAATACATCGAGGATTATTTAGAAGTGTGAGTATGGCTTATCACAAGCAAAGAAATGAATAACTAGAAATTTATGAATTAGCATAACTAATTCATGAGTCCTGACAGATTTCAAATTAAAATCAGGAAATTTGTTTGACGCATACAAACTTCACCGTTGTGATTATCTAATACAATCATAGGATTTGAGAAATAAATGTCAACTGACAAACACAAGAGAATCAAAGGGTACAGTGGAGAGTTCCTTAATCATGAGACACTCACCCAAGATCGAAAATCCACTCGATTCGTCTTGGTTCCAGCCAACATACAAGTCTTTCTAGCCATGCTTAGTATGACCACCTTGAATTGGGTACGATTCCGGACAACTTAATCAATCGATCAAACATACAAAGGGTTGATCTTTCTTCATAAACTGAGTTGACGACGTAAAATCTTAGATAGGTCATCACTCTAATCTGGTAATAACTCGTCTTCAAGTCGATCTTTGAGTAGACAACAACTCCTCGCAATTGATTTACCGAATCAACTATACAAGTCAGGGAATACTTGTTCATAATTCGTCCCTTTACTTAGTTGTCAGAAATCCGCATGGTGACACGAGCCTTCACACAACATTGGTGCTTCACAAGGAAAACACTCGGTCTAACAAACGGTTCAGACTACCGATCTTTCAGTTGAATCGAGTCGTTCAAATCGTTTTAACTTTGAAGGCAACATCCTACACAAAGCGACAGAGATCTGACCGAATCCAGAAAATAGATCAATCTAAAATCAATGTCCTTTGCTAACCATAAACCTAAAATATTTCCAGGGAACACTCCCGGAAAATCCCTTTACACAAGCACCTTGTTTCGAATATCTGACACGATTAGCAAGGATAATCGAATGTCATATCCGAACCCAAGTAACATTCAAGATCTATGGTCTCCCAGGACATAAAACCCTTGGAAAACCATCAAGAAAACATATACTTGTGCGTCAACACACATTGCTCCATAATATCACGATTAGGACCCTTGGTCCATAATTCTTGACATGGATCCCAGATCGCGTGCATATAACTGAATACTAGAGGCGATGTCTCGCGAACTAGTATTCTCTTTCACATGTGCTTACTTTTCCCAAAGTGAAAATCAAAACCAAAACAAAACCTCAGTCACTTATCCAAGTAACCGGAACGTTTTTAAATCATTTAGGAGAAAATCATTTTCCTTTGCAAAATCTTTTCTAAAACATTTAGGAAATTCGTTTGTTTTTGAAATTCCTTGATGGAATAAAGTCAAATATTTTCAAAGGATTTTTCCTTCATAAAACCTACAGTTCGAAAGGGTTTTCTCTCGTACAAAACTCTTGATCATAAAAAGGTAGTTTCCTTCAACTTAAAATCACTTCAACATTTTTCTAAAAACAAAGTTCTTATTCTTCTAAAGTAAGCACTTTAAACAAGGAACTTTTATAAATGAACCCAAAACTTTCAAAGTTCTATTCAAGGCTTATATATTAAGGCTTTTAATCCTTATAGTCATTGAGCACAGACTCAAGTCCGGCTTCTCAAACTTCAATCAACAGTAATATATTCACAACAATAATAATATTACAGTTAATGACAGTTTATCACATATATATAATTCATAACACCTTAAAGCAAGTAATGTTCAACTCCAAGTAATAACCACAATAGTTCAAGTAAACAAGTTATTCAAGTATTGGCTCAATATCACGATAATATTCACAACACTCAATTAAACACATACACACATGCATATAGTCATTGAATATCCCTAGGCAAGCTCCCCTTACATTTGAAGACAAGTAAAGGATCCTCGTCTTAATGCTCACGTTAGCTCCAAGAGTGTAATTATCTACTCCACCATCAAGCAAGCATAGCCGTGTCAAACGTCTCAGAGAGGGAATCCAACAACGCGCAACAACCAGAAATCAAGAAATCAATTACACATGATCAAACACACATTCTAATTTGATCTAAACACTTAATCTTATTACCAAACAAGGCATTTTCAAAGAAAATCATGTTTGGAGCTTAAGCTTCACAATACCCTTTGAGGAAACTTTGTTTTGATTAAAGGATCATGAAAATGAACTTAGGAATCATCAACTAAAGATCCTAATTTCATAAATGCATACTTAATTTTACCAAACATAACCAATTTCAATAAAAATCGAATTGGGGTTTTAGGTTTCAAAATCAATTTGGGGATTTTTGAATCTAAGCAAATAGATGATGTTTTCACTTACCCAAGGAAGAAGAAGATGTCATGGTGGTTGAGGACGGCGGCGACGCGATTTCTAGAACCACCATAGCCAATGAGAGGAAATAAGATCAAGGGAAGAAGAAAGGAAGGTTGCAACATCACAAAGAGGTGGAGAAACACCATTAATGGCGGCCTAAACAACTTACCATGACTGGAGAAGGCGGTTCGTGCGGCAGAGATGGCAGAGGACGCGCGCTCAGGCGAGGCGGTCTGAGCAAGCGAAAAGGACGTGAGCAGTGGTGGCGTAGCTCCGAGCGGTGACGGCTGTGTAGGGCGGCGCGACTTAGAGGATGGAAGGAGAGTGAGTTGAAGGTGGAGGAAGATGAAGTTGAAGTGGTAGGAAGAGAGATGAAAGAAAGAAAGAAAGAAAGAAAGAGGGGGGAGGGGGGAGGGGGAGGGGGAGGGGGGGTGGAGACTTCGAGTAAGGAGAGAGAGTAGGGATAGAAGTGCCAACTTTTATTTATTTAGTGAATAGGTACAATAATGAGTGATAAAATATTGAGTCTAAAAATATACATGTTTTTGGTTTTTGAATCTAAAAATAAAGGTTGATAAATATATACTTTCAAAATTTGAAATAAAGTAGAGATTGATAGTTGAATTGATCAACTAAGAAAATCCACGGTCCAACATTTAATCTCCGATTAATGTCAAACCAGTTTATTTTAAAATCTAAAATTAAATAGAATGAAAATATGGAAATGCTTTTCTCTTAAGCATATTATTTAACACATTTTTCTGTACTGGTAATAATAGTGACAATTACGTAAATTATTGTCTAGTAAGCGTGCATTCACTGAAATAAGTCAGTGCTAACGCACCCAATAAAATAATATGAAGAGAGTAATTTAATTACTCGAACTAAACCACATAACAAAATAAACATAAACATCCAAATAAAATAATTAATCATACGTGTAAAAACTAGGGAGTTATAGGTAGCCCATCACTTAAGAACTCCACAGTTAAATGTGCTTGACTTGGAGCAATTTTGGGATGAGTGACCTCCTGAGAAGTTTTCCCAGGAAGCGTGTGAGTGAGGACAAAGCACGCTGAAAAGGCTTGTGTTGGTTTGTGGAGACAATCGTCATTCTATAAAGTAGCCAGGGATGTTACAAATGGTATCAGAGCGGCACATCTCCCAGTACAGTGTGGTTCGGGGACGAACCAAGCGGAAGCTGGTGGGCATGTGACACCCGGGGCCGATGAGGGCGGGGAGTGGTCGCCGGTGCAAGAAGGCATGATCAAGGAGCGGCTCCTGACAGACTTCTAGGCGGAGGGACACATGAATGAACCGATTACACACCGGAATGAAAGAGATCCTGAGACTGTGTAGGTATGAGACTATATAGTTAAGGATTACTTATATGAATTGATTGGTACTACCTATACCAATAAGATGCATCTTCTTTTCGATAACCCGTCACTTATGAACTCCACAGTTAAGCGTGCTTGACTTGGAGCAAACCTATGTTGGTTTGTGGGGACAGTCGTCAGGGATGTTACAATTTGCATGAAGTTTATTAAATGGGAAGAAGTATTATTAACATTTATTATTTATATTATATTTATCTATGTGTTAATATGCTTTTACAGAGCCAGTTAAATATTAAAAAAGAAATGTTAATCAGTGTCCTAAAGGCATTGGTTAAGGATACAACGATAGAAATAATGTATTGGGAAGTGGTGTATTCCATTTTTTTCAAAGTTTAAAAGTTACAATTCCCAATACAAAGTTTTTATTTTTTAATTCCTTAACCAATACCCTTAGGATACTGGTTGGCAAGATCCATATTAAAATTATAAATTATTAAGATGCATCGTTAACGTTAATTTCAAAAACTATAATTTCAAAAACTGTCAAGTTAACATTTTTGTTATTTAGAAAAACATTAACTTTTTCTCAATTCCTAAATTTTTATTATTTAAAAAAAATTATAATTTTGTAAAAAAATTATAATAAAACTTATATATCTAACGAGAAAGACTTATAATACATGTTATTTTTGTAACGGAAAAAGTTATAATAAAACTTAATTTTGATTTTATAAACATTTAAATATTTTCTGTCAAAAAAAAAAAACATTTAAACATTAAATATATTTTTACTATTTGTAACCGTTAAATATTAAATATAATAAAACGAATAAAATCAAGTCAGTAACATTTTCAAATGAATTTAATACTAATTTATAATTTTTTTTGGTTCTTAATATTAGTTTATAATTTTAATCTTTAACCAGCTTTGTAAAAGAATATAAACGTGTAGATAATAAATAAATAAATATAATATAAATATTAAAAATTTAACTTTATTAGACCTGAAATAACTTTTTTTTACCAAAGGCCTGAAATAACTAAATAGTGTGGTTAACAAAATTTAATTTTACAATTAAATTATGTAATTTTTTATTAGTAAGTTAAATTAGTCATTGTAGTGACTACTCAACCATGTATGAAATAATTTTTATAAGGAGATTACAAATGTTAGCATGTGACTGCAAGTCATTTATTGTTTTTACATTTTTTTGGGAAAAAAGGAGGAAGGTCTCTTGTCTTTTGATTGCACGATACTGTGTTGTGACCAGTAAATACAAATCCGTTGTTCAAAAAAATGGTGTATTGGTGTCTCCTACCAATTAAAAGTTGAGAATATGTATAAGTATTAATGAGCTATGATTTTATTTTATTAAGTCACATATTATAATTGGTGGGGGACAAAATGTGACAGGAAAGTGGGAGGATCTCCATCCGTGACCAGTGGTGCATGAATATGACAATGACAAGGAGTCGTTGGTTGGAGATGAATTAGGAGCACGTCCTTTGTAATTTAGAAAGTTATCAAGTTTTACTCTTGTTAATTACTAATCAACTATATTAAATATTAATTAACGACTATTTTGTTCTCTATTAATTTCATAAAATTTCAATATTTTCTTCTCAAAATTTCCGGCTTTCATATTCTATTTTCTTTTTTTCATCTTTATCTTCAAATTCTTTTGACGTTCTCAAATGATATAATGTTAAACTTTGACAGTTGATCTCGTTGCTCAAAAATTTATTGAAAATGAAATGTTCGAATGATTTGAGTATAAAACTTTGGTAAATGATTTTGTAGCTAAAAAAATTAGAAGAATGATATGAGTATTAAAAATTACATTACACTAAAACTTTGTAGTTTTGCCTTAGGCCCTAAATTTTCTAGACATGGCCCTTGTTTTAGGGGTGAGACTCTGGCTTTACATAAGGGAGGAGATTAAGGAGAAGGAAAAGGGAAAAGAACGACGGAATGTATTGTGAGAGTTTGAACTCAGACACTCACAATTTATATCTCGCAGCTTAACGAACTAGGGTGACTGAATGAGACTATTACAACAATTTTTTTTAGGGAAACTCAATTCCCCAAAAGAGTTTTGAATGATATTAAATTTTTGACATAAAAGTCACCAGAAAATGTTCACTTTCATAAGCTATTATTCACTAGGTAAAAAAAAAAAACATAACATGTTCACTTGCTCTTAGATTACCAGTTGAAAATAAATAGAAATCTGTAAAATTATTTTTTCAATAGATTATGTATTCCCATTGTGCTCTCAACATACTTTTGCTTATAAAAAAATAGATTATGGATTAAAGTAGTATACACTGTCAGTGTAAAAAGTTTTAATTAACATCGATTTTTTGGTAGAATTAAAATTTAGGATAAGGGGATGGTGCCCCAGTCCAAGGCAGGAAAAACCTTCGGGCTCTATGAGCACTTACAAAAGGATTTACATTTACATCGATTAATATTATGACACCGTCACTTTTATTTTAACAATAATAATATTGATTTGTCAAAAAACCGTTGGACGTAAGTATAAAACTATTTTACAAACAATATATAATAATTAAACTCATTTAGGATTTAAACAATATACAATCTCAATTCTATAATTTGTCACTTCAGCTTTAACTTTAGAACTGGAACAACTTATATCCACCATCAAAATCTTCATCTATCAAAAAATAATCTTCAATAGAAAATTTTAAGTATTAAGTTGAATCGCTCGTCAAAAAAAAGTATTAAGTTTTTTTTTTGATAAGCTGAAATATATATTAATTAAGAGTACAAATAGTACTTAAAGCCAATTACAAAGATTACCGGTTCACCTATGTAAGATTGATATTGCCCCTAGGAGGAAACCAGAATCAATCATACAAAAGTTCACCATAAAGCACCAAATTACAGATACACCAACAATACAACCTTTCCTAATTACAGATACACCAACAATACAACTTTTCCTTTCCGCCTTCGACAGTACGCTCAAGAAGTACCAAATTATAGATAGAAGTAACCAAAAAAAAAAACGACCACTAAGCACAAGAAAATAGAACCCAAAAGCCTTCAGTACTCCACTATGCTGCCTCCTTAAGCCAAATCCTCTAACCAGGCTCACAAAAAATCAAGAATCAGCTGACTCCCTATAGAACACAATGATATGAAAGAAGATTATCCCAACCTGTATAGTCTTTCCAGAACCTCCCTTTTTGATGATGACCACAAGCTTAAATAACCTCCTTCCAATTAAATTGTGCTTAATACCAAATCCACAAAACCCATCTAAAGATTACAAATAAGCCAGGCCACATATTTACCAAAATGGTCTATGATAATTGTAACACCCTGAATTTCACCCTACGTTAATAAATGTTAATATGTGTTAAAATTAGCTTATATATACTTGTTATGCTTGTTCCTTATGTCTAAGTTCATGTTTGAAGAAGTTTAGCCTTAGAAATGTTCAATCCTTTTAGAGTCCTAGTAACATGTTTCACTGTTTTGGCCATATCTTAAGTTCTAGATGTCCGATTGAGGTGACCTTTGATGCGTTGGAAAGCTGAGAGAATTATCTACAAGTCCTATTTATGTGTTTTGGCCAATTTGGTTGTTTAGTAGGCCTCGCGCCTCAATCTTTGTTTGCCCCGTGAACTGTGTAGATCCAGAAACGTGTTTTGGGCTATAATTAAGCCCAATTGTGCATAAACCGTCTTTAACCTTCAAAACCACGACCTTAACCTAATGTTATATATCTAAACCACTCTAGATCAGCCTCCATTCACCTCTCTTTGAATTACTAACCATTTTCTCTCTAAAACTCCCTCAAATGAACTCATTCTTGCACCGTTCTTCACCACTTCTTGATAGGAGAACATCGCTATGAATAAGGGTTTATTGTGCTTGTTGTTTGGGACTTTAGAAAAGGTAAAATTCATTTACCTTGTCTCTTGTGTTTCTTTCTTTCAAGTTCCTGATCTTTTCCTTTTGATTTCTTGATCTTAGAGTTGAATCAAGGTGTTTCTTGTCGTTCTTGAGGTAGTAGACAAGCATTCGTGAGACGGGACCCTAGCAGACTTTCTTCCCTTCCTTTTGAATTTCAATCTTCATACCAGGTCCGGGGAGAAGGATAGTATGAAGATTAGGCAAGGGGGTAGCGTAAGATGAAGGGTTCCCATGACCCTATTATTTGTTAAACTATTAATTGATGCCTACATGTTTGATTATATGTTTAATTGATTATTGGTATGCCAGTTATGAATGTCTAATTGCTATAACTGTTTTATGGTTCATGATGATGTTGATTATGTCATGGTTGAATGTATGGTGATTTATGATGAACACGTTAATAAAACTCTAATTGGTTAAAATAGGGATCTTTATTAACATGGTAATTAAAGGAAGATTTTCCCCAAAAGCATTATAAAACATGAATTTAGTAGTGAGAGGTGAGGTTAATGTTCTATGGTCCTTGACTAGACCCTAGGACTGATTTAAGAGTGTGTAGGGAGTTTTTGGATAAAGAACATAACCGAACTTGCCCAATCAGTACGGCCACGCTCCAAGAAGCACGGCAGTGCTTAACAGTGAGCACGCCCGTGCTCTTCCAATTAGAACAGTGACGTGAACTAGAGGATTAAAGGGTAGTTATACTCAAATGTCCCCAAATGATGAAATAATATACCAATCGAATGATAACAATTTAGATAACTTAATTAAAGATTAATTAAGATAATCAAGAAAAATAAGTTGATTAAGTCGGTGCCCAATGGGTTGCCGCACGTTGATATGCTTTGGTGTTTTTTGGCCAAAGTGGCCTTGATGCTTTTTGGTCGAGGTTTTGTTGAAGTTGAACCTTGGTGTTTTTTGGCCTAGGGGACCTTGACTCATAAGGGTCAGGGTGTTGATGTTGATGATGTTGAGACTTGGGTGCGTATTGGCCCAAGCAAAGGAGGTGGTTGTCCTTGTTTGCTGTTGTGCTCATGCATTCACGCATTGAAGTTGTTAGTGGGGGAAGATCAATATAGGGGAGGTCATCCTAGAGTACGGTGATCTGGCCGTCCGTGGGTGGTTCACTCGAGGTTTGGTGGACCGTGCGCCCCCGTGGTGGCACATCCAATGTATGGTGTGTCGGCAATCCAAGGGTTTCACCTATGGTTTGGTGGACTGACGGCGTTTGTGCTTTTTGGCCAATGTGGATATGTAACTCCGTAGTTGCCTTCCTGAGATAGTTTGGATCCACTTGCATAATGGAGTAATGGAGTAACGGAGTAGTGTTGCACCGCATAGCATACGTTGGTTGATTTAATATGTTGATATAATTATATGTTGATGCCAAATGATGAAAATGCTATGAATATGATGTATATTCATCTTGCTTAATAACTCCATGCCGCTGTGTTTATATGTTTTCTTACTCCCCGTTTTCTCTGTTTCTATTGTTGGCTTATATCTCTTTATGCAGAGGACGGTGATCAGCCTGTGGAGGAGTGACTCTGAGGAGCCGCGACTCTAGTTAGGATTTATTAGTAGTTATAGTTGTTTTTAGTTTCAGTTTCAGTTGTATTCTGAGGATTTTATTCCGGAACGGTTATACCAGCTCTGTATATGACATTGGGGTTGGGGTTATATTTTATGCTTTTGATGTTCATGTTTATGTTTTATCTTTTTTACAACTTGTTATATTTTTCCACGTTGAGACGTTACAATGTGGTGCTTTCTATCTGTTTTTATTTTATGAAATAAATGCATGTTTTATTTTTATATCTTTACCTTTTAACACTTTGTATAACATGCGGAGTAGGGGGTGTCACATTTAATGGTATCAGAGCAGGTTTGTCCTATTAGGTCATTGAGTCTGTTATGTAACTTTTGTGTGCTCTTGTGTGAATTGTGTATATTTAATATAGACAACGTTACGTGGTACTAAGTACCTATAGATTCGTTTTGGCTTGACTTACTGCATTTGGTGGTTTGTCTGGACGATCCAAGAAGCCTGTGAGGGCTTCTTGTGTTTAGAAAGGTTGTTCTGTTATCAATCGATAATTAGAAATTTGTAGTTGACCTTGTGTGCTTACCCCTAAAACAGCTCGATGTTATTTTTGGCACGGACTGGTTATCTTCCAACCACGTCCTTTTGAATTGTTTTGATGAGACCTTAGTTTTTGGAACTCCTGTGGAGTCTAAGGATCCAGATTTCTCTCTGCCAACCAAGTTAAGGCTTCGATGAAAGACGAGGCCCAAGTGTACATGATGTTGTCTTCCCTGGAATTAGAGAGCCCTCCTTATGTCTGAAGTGTGCCTGTTGTGCGGGAATTTCCTGAAGTTTTCCCGGGGGATGTTTATAACTTGCCCCCTGAGAGAAATGTTGAGTTCACCATAGATTTAGTGCCTGGAACCAGACCGATATCCATAGTGCCCTATAGAATATCTCCTCTAGAGCTAGCTGAGTTGAAGAAATAGATAGAGGATTTGATCCAGAAGGAGTTTATTAGGCCTAGCGTATCCCCATGGGGAGCGCCAGTGTTGCTAGTAAAGAAGAAGGAAGGTAGTATGAGGTTGTTTTGACTATCGACAGCTCAACAAGGTGACCATTAAGAATCAGTATCCCCTCCCTAGGATTGATGATCTTATGGACCAGTTGATAGGCGCTTACATCTTCTCGAAGATAGACTTGAGGTCAGGGTACCATCAGATTCGGGTTAATTCTGAGGACATCCCGAAGACAGTGTTTAGGACGCATTATGGTCACTATGCGTACTTGGTTATGCCTTTTGGTGTGACCAATTCTCCTGCTGTGTTCATGGACTACATGAACAAGACCTTTCACCCTTACTTGGATAAGTTTGTGGTGGATTTCATAGATGACATCTTAGTGTACTCCAAGACCAAGGAGGAACATGAGGAACACTTGAGGGTTGTCTTGCAGATCCTTAAGGAAAATCAGTAGTATGCTAAGTTGTCTAAGTGTGAGTTCTGGCATAGCCGTGGATTCGGCTAAGGTTGAGACGGTGCTCCAGTGGAAAGCGCCGAAGTCAGTGACTGAGATGAGAAGTTTCATGGGTTTAGCAGGGTATTATACGAGGTTCATAGAAGGTTTCTCTAATATAGCTTTACCCTTAACCCGTCTCACCAAGAAGGGACAGCTCTTTGTGTGGGACTCTAAGTGTGAGGAAAGTTTCCAAACCCTTAAGGATAGGTTAACATCAGCACCAGTGTTAGATTTGCCAGATCCTAGTAAACCTTTCGAAGTGTGCTGTGATTCATCGAAGCAAGGTTTAGGTGGAGTGTTGATGCAAGATGGTAAGGTAGTAGCTTATGCCTCTAGGCAGTTGAAAACCCATGAGAAGAACTACCCTACCCATGACCTAGAGTTAAGGGTTGTGGTATTTGCCTTAAAGATCTAGAGGCATTACCTTTATGGAGTAAAGTTTGAGGTCTTTAGTGATCATAAGAGTTTCACTAGTGCAATAAGTGCTTTTTACGTCAGTTAAAATTGATTTTTTACGTCAGAATCATCGATCGACGAATACAAACGGGACGTTAATAGTTACTATTTTAACGTCAGTTGAGAACTGACGTTAAATATAACACTATTAACGTTAGTTCCTTAACAAAACCGACGTTAAAATAAAACTATTAACGTCAGTTCTTTAATACAACGGACGTTGATTTTGTTAAAACTAACGTCAGTTGTTTTAAAGAACCGACGTTAAAGTTTTAATTTTAACGTCAGTTGTAATAAACAGCTGACGTTAATAGAGTACTGTATATTTTATAAAATACTATTAACGTCAGTTGTTTGATACAACTGACGTTAATAAGTTTTTTTTTTTTAAATTCAGTTTTAAAATATCACTCCCCTCAGCTATCCCTGCATTCAATCCTAGTAACACATAATATCACACACATTACAGAATTGCAAAGGAAAATTGAACAATGGGGGACTTAAAACCAAAACCCATGTATATATATAAATAAATTTTAGTTCCAATGTCTAAAAAACAAAACTATCTAAGGATATATATATACATGTTATTAATTAGTTTCTAAAGTCTAAAAAAAAAACTATTTATCTAAGTAGTGCGGAGGTATGTTGGCAATTCCTTTTTCAGCCGCATACTTGAAGAAGAATTCGGCGAAGCGCATCCTCAAGTCTCTTAACTCATCTTGTTCAATAGGCGATTGGTCGATAAATGCCTAGACACGTTCAAATAATAACAATAACATCAATGCAAGTCATCTTCAAAACTATAATATATAATTTAACAAGTTGTTTAAATATTACCTTCTTCCATCCATCCGTAATAGATGCGGAGACTATGTTCAGCATATGAAGCATCACATAATAGCCGCACGACCAACTGTCAGGTTGAAATCGAGACTACCAACAAAATTAATTTAAACGTCAATTGAATATACACATAAATTAGTAATTATAATAATAATTATTTGATAAATAAACTACCAAACCTTGAGGATGTTCCATACAGGATTTGCTTTAGCCTTAGAAGTCCTACTTCTCCCGTTGGCGCAACTTATGCTACTCGCCTTCAGCGCGCTATCATAAACAAATAATCATGTCGATCAATTAACAAACTCATTTATCATGTGTGTAATAAACTAAAAACAACTGCTATTAAAACTTAAATTTAATTTAAGATTAGTTACTTACATATTCTGACTTCCACCACCTTCGGTGGCGGATCATGGTGGAGAGAGCAGAAGAATATGACAGTATGCCTAGACGGGTGAAGTACCAACAACTGCCAATGGTCATTCATACAGTAGGGAGCCAGATATAATTCTTTTGGATTGTCTCCCAACACCTTCCCTATGTATTTACTCAATGCATCGCCAGCAAAGAACTCGAGCAGAAGGATTGACAGATCTAAGAAACCGTAAACTGATGCAACGCCCTTATCAAGCTGAAGACGATGGAGATACCTAAGATATGAAAAGGGTGTGGATGTTAATTACATAATATATATATTGAAATTAAAATAAATTATTAAATGAAAAAATACCAAAAATAAATAAGTTATAAAATTAAAATTAACTTACGTGCACCAGAGACTGATGACATTGCTATTCATCCAGACGTTATTTCTCGCAGCGCTTTCGAGATCGCCACCAACGAAGGAAAATATCCTCTGTTGATCTGGGCGTGCCACCCATCCATCGTGCTCCAATGGACATTCAAAAATCTCATACGCATAATCCTCACCAAGTGAGAACAAACGAGTGATAGGTGACAATGCACCGACGCCGACTTGGCCTTCAGTTTAGGAAAATAAAATATATAAGTTTTTGATAATTAAAAAACACAAGTAATTATTTGACTATTTTGGACATTAATAATGAATAAATACCTTTGCTAACATTTCGAGCTCACGTCGTTTGGAGTCCAACTCAAGCTCACGCCTTTTCATTTCCAACTCATGCTCATGGCGCTGGACTTCCAACTCCCGCCTCCCTAGTCGCCAACTCATCGTCCTCCACATGTGCCATACTAAAACTCTCTCTTTGTGCTCACATGTGAAGCGTTGGCAAGCCTTGCGATATCCTGGGATGTACCGACGGAGGAAAGCTCTCTCGGCAAGCGCCGCCGCTGAATTCTCGGGTTGGCTATTAAGCCTTGCATCGATGTGATGTAATATCCGGGTTGGTCATGAGGTGCTTTGAGTAATGTCAGCCAAAATTGATGCTTCATTGACCACCCGCTTTCGTGAAGCAGACTTGCCATAATATTGTTTGATGGTCACGTTCCCGTGAACACCGAGAACCCGACCAGGATGGTTCTTTCTTGCCTAGAGCAGATCATCAAGACGCCCTGCCGCCCGAAGGGACGAATGCGCCCGGGAGGATTTTGCTTTAAGATCCATCTACAATGAAAAAAAATGAAAAAACGTGCAAGTGAAAAGTGTTTCAAGTATCTATACAAATATCAATTGAAATCAAGTTAATTATTTACTTACAATCTTATCTGCCACTTCGCAAGTGGCATCAGCTTTAAAAGATCCCGCCTTTGTCATGCGGTCGGCTAACTGTGACATCCTCGCGGTCGATGTCCGACGGAGGACTTGATGGTGTGCCCTCAGGCACCTCTCCTCTTTCAATCCTAGCAGAGTGCTCTTCCTGCTTCGCCCTCAGCCTATCCGCCATCATCTGCTGGATCCGAGTATGGTACCCACCCTGAGACATGGTGTGGCGGTGGACGTTCTTCGCCTGATTCTGCCGACCCTTATTTGCCTTAGCCTATTCAAACAAAAACACATAATTAAATATAGTTAAATGATCTATAATAAGCATACAAAATTAACTTAATCAACCAACCTGAAATTCTTCATCGTGTCGACTCCTGGCAAACATATCCCAAGTATCCTGATCAATCCAGGGATAATCCGAGAACATTTTATCAAGCCGCTTCTTCCCAGATAGATAGTACCTGGTAAGATCATGCTTGAACCCATTCCATCGCTTTGATGCCATTTTCATACATTTATGACGATGATCCTCGTCATTTGGCACAGTCCAAGCTACCTACACATTAGATACATATATAACAACCGGATGGATTATAACTCGGATAATTATCTAATAATGTAAATCAAACGAATGTAAAGGTAAAATACTGTGATAGCCTCCCAAATCTGATCCTTAACGTTCGTGGAACATCATTCCAAAGTGGTTGTAGTTGATGCTTACGTCTTGCTTCGCTTGTAGAAACACCCACTTATTAAATTCTTTAGCACGGGGTCCCCTGGGAATTTAGATTAGCATCAAAGGACACCTCAAGCTTCTGTCCGCTCTGCCTGTCCTTCTCTAGTTTCTTCAACGAGGTGGCTCCTCTACCCCGTTTCCTATGAGCCTGTGATGTCTGTATGGACAAAAAAAATGATAAAATAGAGGGTTGTAACATTATAAACTTACATTAACAAGAAGGACTAAAGACAAGTATATAACATGCATGTAAACTTACACTAGAATCAGCAGGCGTAGGCGTGATCGGGTCCTCGTGAAACCCCAAAAAGTGTCCTCCCGTGCATGTGGGCTATCCGACTGATCCATATGTATGCCTGTTCAAAAACAATATATATGTATTAACATAGGTTATAACTCAAAATAAATACAGAAGTATAAATAAAAATAACTAGATAGGTCCTGTAGATATACAAAACATCTATATATCCAATATAAGGACAATACGGGAGATTGAAAACTATAGTTTTTGAACATTGCCAAGCACTGGTCACGGCCTGGCCGTGATGTCCATCACGGCCGTAACGTGCCAACTGAATCAGACCCTCATAGGCAGAACTGATCATGGCCTAGCCATGATGAGCATCACGGCCGTGACAGATCAACCAGCAGAGCAACATGCACTCAAAACCAAAAATAGAGACATTCCAAACAACCCAAACTCACGGTTTAAAGTTACAACTACTGAGACTACAGTTTCAACATACACTCAAAACCAAAAATAGAGACATTCCAAACAACTCAAACTCAAAGTTTCAAGTTTCAACTACTGAGACTACAGTTTCAAACCAGCAGAGCAACATGCATGCACTCAAAACCGTGAATAAAAAAATGTGCCCTAATTAAAGACTCACCAGAAATAGGCGCTCGCGTGGTGGTGGGGGGGAAGCTCGAGTGGTGGCCAACGTTCGATGTGGTTACTAAGAGCAGAGGGACAAGGAGAGTTAGTGCGCGGGAAGGCCAGGGGAAAGAGAGATGTCAAGTTATTGCAAAGAAGGAGCGGGAAAGACAGAGTTAGGGGTTAAGAGTGTACCTCACGGTGGTGGCGAAGAAGCCCTCGCGGTGGTTGCGTTGGAGATGAGCGCGCGATTAGGGCAGAGTGAGAGCGAGAGTGAGGGTTGAGCGTGATGAAAAGAGAAAAGACGTAGAGAAGTGGAGAAGGCGCGCGGGGGTAAACGTTATAATTAAAATAAAACAACATTTTACGTTAGTTTTTGGTAAAACCTGACGTTGAAGATCATATATTTAACGCCGTTGTCTTAATAAACTCGACGTTAAAAACTCTCACACTTATTACGCCGTTGTTAGTAATAATCGACGTTAAATGTCATATATTTAACGTAAGTTGTATTAAGAAACTGACGTTAAAAACACTCACAACTTCTTACGTCAGTTGTATTACACAACGGACGTTAAAGGTTTATTAGTTTCTGCAGAAACATTCATTCCCTTGACTACTGTGCTACTTACCCATTTACCTTTGTACCTAATCCTCTTAATGAGCATTAAGTTTATAGATAAGTTTTCAAGAAAATCAGAATAACTTAGTAACTTCATCCACTGCTCCTATAAATAGCTTCCTAGCTTCCATCTCCTTTTAATTAATTTTCTCCGCTTCACAATATGGCTCTGTAGTGGAGATTAACTTCATCACTCTTTCTTCCTATTCCTAGACTCAAAGGTCTTTGTCTTAATGGTCAAACAACTTCTGAATTTGAGTAAATTACATTGCATGGATATTAAGGTTGGGTGAATCACGTAATGTGATTCTCTCACTTTATTTCATCCCCGTCATCCCTTTCACTTTGCTTTGGAAGCAAGTGGTTGTGGATTCAAGATGATGCATCAAGGAACTCCATGAAGAAGAAAGATGCAAAGATCCATTTCACTTTGCTTTTTTGCTAGTGACTCGAGGATTTACTTTGCATCTTGGAATTCAAGTGAGGGAGGTGATGCATCCATTGGAGTTTCGATGACAGGATCGAGAAGAAAATGATGTTGATGCAGAAACTTTTTTATATTTTAGGGCTATGTTGCAGAAATTTTTTATCTTTTAATCATGTAATTTTAACTTATGAATCGCTTCAATGTCATACGATTTGATTATACATATAACTTGTTTTATGTTAAGTGTTTATTTATTTTAATTTGCACAATAATTTGTTTACTAATTCAAGCTAATTAATAAAAATTAAAAATAAACTTGTATAAAAAAATGTTTAGAAATAAACTGCAGTACTATATGGAGTGATCTGCGTTAAGAGGGACAACAGGGACATGACAACCAATGAAATGAGTTTCATAATTATTTACGTCAGTTATTTATAGAACTGACGCAAATAGTTTACCCACCACCTCATTTTTAACGTCAACTTATTTGATGATCGCCAAGTTCCCGTGTATTAATTACATTATTTCCAATATTCATTCTCGCACGTGTATAATATATAGGATTATTTACGCCGCCTATTTATTTAATCAAGTAAAAATCAAACTTTTAACGCCGGTTGTATAAAAACTCGACGTTAACAATTAATATTTTTTATTAAAAACACTTTTAACGCCGTTTTTAAAAAAACTGACGTTAAAAGTGTATAGATATCTGTAAAAACATTCATTCCTTTGACTGTACTGTGCTACTTACCCATGCACCTTGTAACTCAATCCTCTTAATGAGCATTAAGTTTATAGGTAAGTTTTCTTCAAAATCAGAATAGCTTAGTAACTTCATCCCCTGCTCCTATAAATAGCTTCCTTCCATCCTTTTAATTTTCTGCTTCACAATATGGCTCTACCGTGGAGATTAACTTCATCACTCTTTCTTCCTATTCCTAGACTCAAAGGTCTTAGTCTTAATGGTCAAACAACTTCTGAGTTTGAGTAAATTACATTGCATGGGTGATAAGTCTGAGTAAATTACATTGTGTGAGTTGCTCACCTTATCACCTTCCGGAGAATCACTGTGGAGGGCTAATCGGTGCTCGAGGGTCACAGTTCCAAAACCTCGCTTTGGCAGCAAGTGACCGTCTTGGAAGTCTCTCTGGAACCACCGCCTTTGCTTGAAACGGATCCGGTGCACCTGTTTTTGCCTCTCTCTTGAGCTCTCTCATGCCCCCCAGTTTTCTGAGTCTTCAGAGTATATATAGTTTTCCCTTTGGCATATTTCATAAAACTCTCTGATGGGATGTAGCTTTAATGTTTAGGATTTTAAACCCTTTCAATGTAACTTTTTATAGGATTTTAAACCCTTTCAATGTAACTTTTTATAGGATTTTAAACCCTTTCAATCTTCTGTATCGATCAGTCTGTATTGCACTTCATGAATGAGATCCGGTTTGGGTTATTGATTCAACTTATACTTCGCACATATATTTTAGTTTTCAAAACAGAAACACAAAACATCAAAGCAATGATCATGTGAAACTGAAACTTTGAGGAAGGCAATGCGGAAGGAATCGTATACTAGATAAAAAAAATTATTAAAATAACTTTTAACGTCTGTTGATGTAGGGACTGACGTTAAAAGTGAAGAGACTTACTTATAACGTCGGTTCTTTATCGAACTGACGTTAAAATATTCACTTTTAACGTCAGTTCTTTATTGAACTGACGTTAAAAGTGAGTCACTTCACTTTTAACGCCAGTCATTAAAACAACTGACGTTAAAATTGAAATAATGAAGCCTGATATTTACAAAACTGTCACCGCCTCCTTTTTAACGTCTAGCTTTTGGTTAACTGACGTAAACCTTTACCGTCTAATGTATATTTTCCACTAGTGTTTGAAGTATCTCTTTGATCAGAAGGAGTTGAATATGAGGCAGCGTAGGTGGATGGAGTTTTTAAAGGATTAGGAGTTTGATCTAACCTACCACCCAAGAAAGGCCAATGTGGTGGTAGATGTGTTGAGTCACCGGCAAGTGTACCGGGTTATCGCAAGTAATAAATTAAACACGGTAAGTAATTACCGAGGTCGAACATAAGGATTGGGCTACCAATTCGACTAATTCGCGAGAAGTTCGATACGTTTGGTCAAGTAACAGAAAGTGGTTGAGATTGGAGAGAAAATAGGATCACAATTCAAATTAACAAATCAAATAAAGGTATTAAAATCTGGAAATTAAATATCTAAGGTCTCAAATCCACCTACCCAATCATGCATAGTACCCAAGTGATGATGATTCTTCCCTAAGTTCAATTACAATGTCAACCAGGACCCCCAAATTCTCCTATATCCACTGTCGTGCTCAATAGGACATATTCGATGATTGAGTTAATTACTTACTAGGTCTCATAACCCTAATCATCAAACTCTATTAATTCTTGTTCCCTATAAGGTTGCACCGATCTTCTATTCACTCTCGTGCAATAGTCGATCGATGATCCCAATTCAAGTTCTAAAACGCGAATTGCCTCCTAAGCCTCAACACGTTTAACTAGTCAATCACGCATGCATATGATCAACGCAATATAATCAGAATTGGAAAACACTAATTGAGAAAAGGGAGAGAAACATACATCACATCGAATTCTACACCGCCATGGGTGGTTTCATTGATCCCTCAGACGAGGGGATTAGCTCCTCATGCCCGTAACGACAAACGAACAATCGGAATTAACCACCATTATAAAATACAAGAAGAAAAGAGGGAGACGCAGCTCCAGAGTAACAAGGATTCGGCCTAAACTGATCTAAACAGTGGAGTATCAAAAAGCTCCCTAATTCTGCCCTAAAACAGCAATATATAGGATTCAGGATCTGCGCGCACTCGCGAGGCGAGCATGATCTCGCGAGGCGAGAGTATGTTTCGCGTGGCGAGGCTTCAAATCCTAGTCTTTCACAGCCGTGACCTTCATCACGGCTAGGCCGTGATGGTCTCTGTCCTCCAAGGTCTTCATGATTCGCGAGGCGAGCAGCCTCTCGCGAGGCGAGACAGAGAGAATGACTGTTGCTGCTTAGCTGATCTTCAGGCTCGCGAGGCGAGCATCCACTCGCGGGGCGAGTATCTCCAGAATGGCAATTTCCACTGTTTCTTGACTTTCCTTGACTCTCAGAGCTTCACTTCTAACCTGAAACAATAAAAATAAACAAAAAGCGTAATTCTAGTCAAAATAGACTAAAAACTACTAAAATGCCTAGAACGAGTCAAAGTCTAACTTAGGAACAAAACAAGACCAAATTTGGGCGAAAACGAGATTGAACTCGAATAATTAGCACAGAAACCACAGTCCATCTAGTTATAAAACTAGATAAGTCAGAGGCTTATCAAAACACCCCAAACTTAAACCTTGCTTGTCCCCAAGCAAGCTAAAACTCAAAAAGGACTCAAGACTTGGCAAGCCTAAAGGATCTAATCAATTTCGCACAAATTTCATGCGATCTTAACAAAGCAGTTTTTTCTTCAATGAATTCCCCCCTTGCATCAATGTAATCCCCACATTCATTTACTTTAAACAATTGAGAACTTCATCATTCATGCAATCATTAATCTAAGTTGAGGATCAAAGTCACACACAAAAGGAAGATCACCAATTTCAAACAAATGCCTTCCTCACAAGGGTATGTAAAATTTCACTCATTCTCTCAAATTCGTCTAGGCTATCAACTTTTCACTCAATTTCACATATCAAGAGCACTTCCCATGAATTTGATTTTCATCTCAAAAATAGTTCCCACGAAAACATGTATGCAACATCAAAAGGTCTTTTAAAGGTTGAAATGGGGCCTGGCTAAGGGTAGGATATACAAGGATACTAGGCTTAAGTCCCTAGGAACTAAGAGAGCATGAGCATTTGACACATTGAATCTCCACTCAAATTCCTTTTTTCATTTTTATTTTTGCCTCGGGTGACTACCGCCCTTTCCTTGCTAAGCTTTTTGTTTAGCCCCTTTTCTTTTGGCAATTTTTCTTTTCTTTTTCTTTTTGCCTTGGGTCTCAACCTTTATTTTTCTTTTTCTCAACCCAAAATGACATATCACCTTGTTGCCACCCCAAACTTAGTTTCTTACAACCCTTCTTTTGCTAAGTTTCCATGCTATCCTAATCCTAAGATTGGGTTAACATGGTTTTTTCAGATTTTGGCTTATAGTATAGGGTCATCAAGAAACAATAGGCTAATTAGGCTCAATGTGGCTAACTAGGGAACATGCATTAAGGAAGGTTCTTTTTAGGCCAAGTAGTTATTCAAAGAAAATTGCATGAATCATTTGATGCAACACATAAGCATGCAAACCATGAAGAGATTTAAGCAAATTCGGGAAAGTGCAACTTGAAAGTGATTCACACAATCAAAAACAAAGTTGGAGGCTCAAATTCCTCACTTGGACATTTTTCAAATTGTTTGACCGAGATACAATTCCTAGTGTGTGCACCCCTTCACCCCAAACTTGTCATAAATCAAGCAATCACAATAAAGTTTCTCAAAGTTCAATTTTCAATTTTTCCCATGGGGATCAACTTTCCTATTTTCAGAACCTAGGGGGAAATCATCAATGGTCAAAATAATTCATGCAATCAATCTATGCTAAATTTAATTAAAATCCACCAAGCTTGCCGACACATCACTCATACACATACTCTTGATCTTCTCAAATTATTCAAGAGTGACAAACAAAAACAAAAACAGAAACAAAAGCAAAGAACAAGGCAATTGGTTCCCTCCCCCACACTTAAAGCATACATTGTCCTCAATGAAAGAACACAGATATATAAAATAAGAGTGAGGAAAAGAGAGGGTGCTCCATGATCAAGGTGTAGTGTAGGTGGTCGCTTCCACAGAAAGCGCTTCTACGGTTGCATCCTCATCCAATTGGTCTCTCGGGCACCCCTCTGTTGGGCCAAAGGCCTCTCCTGGAAGAAATCCTGCAAATCAAAAACTTAATTGCGGATTTGCGAGGCGAGAGATCACTCGCGAGGCGAATCTGGAAATTTGTTATTCACACTTTCCAGAATAGCGAGGCGAGTAGTATCTCGCGAGGCGAATCTGGAATTACAACAGATGATGATGCCTAGAATAGCAAGGCGAAAGTAGCCCTCGCGACGCGAGACAGAAGCGTGAGCAAGCCTCTGAGATTCAGGGCTTCTGTCTCGCGTGGCCACTATGGATTCGCGTGGCGAATCAAGCCCCTTTATATATATATATATATATATATATATATAAATGACATAAATTAAAAATAAAGGATACCTAGCTTGGGTTGCCTCCCAATAAGCGCTTCTTTAACGTCACTAGCTTGACTTATTAAGAAGCATCCACCTGGATCCCACAGCCTGTGGCATAAGGGCCAAGAGATGCACATCATGTGAGATCCTCCACCCGGATCCCATGGTTTGTGAAGTGGCAATTGCGGAAGCAATACGACTCTTTCCACAATTCCACCTAGCACGTGTGTGAAAACTCCATTGACCTCTGCAATTATGAACTCACTTCCTCTCGGGTCAAATATATATATATATATATATATATATATATATGACAAAAATTAAAAATAAAGGATACCTAGCTTGGGTTGCCTCCCAATAAGCGCTTCTTTAACGTCACTAGCTTGACTTATTAAGAAGCATCCACCTGGATCCCACAGCCTGTGGCATAAGGGCCAAGAGATGCACATCATGTGAGATCCTCCACCCGGATCCCATGGTTTGTGAAGTGGCAATTGCAGAAGCAATACGACTTTTTCCACAATTCCACCTAGCACGTGTGTGAAAACTCCATTGACCTCTGCAATTATGAACTCACTTCCTCTCGGGTCAAATGGTGTTTTCTCGAGGAAGTGTGCCAGACAAGTGGGAGGGACTAACTTACCAGTGTCCACACATGCATGCAAGCCAACATATTTATTTAATGCAGCAAAATCATATTGCTTGGCAAGCATGGTGAAATCTACTACCACATCGTTTGCGTTTTGATCCACCCCCCAACTATATTCTACTCAAGCAATGCTTCATGGGGGTATTGTACTAGCCGTTTGCAAATCTCCCCCACTTGCTCCGGTGCCTTGTCACTTGTCAACTCCTCTTTCTCAGGTTGCTCCTCAACATGTGGTTGCTCCGGGGCCTTGTCTTCAATTTCCTGAGAACTAGTTGCATCCCTGTTAGATCCCAACACCCTACCGCTTCTAGTTGTTATGGCATCGCATTGGTTCTTAGGGTTGTTCTCGGTATCACCTGGGAAAGTCCCTGGGAGACGCTCATTTAGTTGCTTTGCGAGCTGGGTAATCTGCATCTCTAGATTCTGAATTGCTGACCCTGTATGCGTTGCCAACTTGTCAACTGCCGCATTCATCTTCTCTAACGTTGTGCCTGTATAGATTGCCAACTTCTCAATTGCCGCATTCGCCTTCTCAAAACCTAACTCCCAAGGTTGCCTTCCACCATCCTGTTGAGGTTGTTGTTGCCAATTCTGTTGAGGCTGTGGTTGCCAATTCTGTTGAGGTTGTGGTTGCCCGGCTAGACCACCACTAGCATTATTCTAAGCGAAACCCGGATGGTCTCTCCTCATATAACCCCTATTCTGATTCTTACTGTTCCTCTGATAGTTGTTTTGGGGCACGCTGTCATAGAAATTATGGCATGAGTCCACATGTTCTTGAGAGAAGTAGAACGGACAGCTCTGAGTGTCATGGTCTCCATTACAATTTTCGCAACCCGGAAGCATTCCCTCGTGTACCTCGCATACAAAATAGGGCCAAGACCAAGTGGAATCAAAGAAACAGAGGGAAATAATAGTAAATAAAAATAAAAATAAGAATAAAAATAAAAATAACTTAACCAAATAATCAAACTTCCCTAGAAATTAGGAAAACTGGTTGTGCCAATCCCCGGCAACGGTGCCAAAAACTTGTTGTGTCACCGGCAAGTGTACCGGGTCGTCGCAAGTAATAAATTAAACACGGTAAGTAATTACCGAGGTCGAACATAAGGATTGGGCTACCAATTCGACTAATTCACGAGAAGATACGTTTGGTCAAGTAACAGAAAGTGGTTGAGATTGGAGAGAAAATAGGATCACAATTCAAATTAACAAATCAAATAAAGGTATTAAAATCTGGAAATTAAATATCTAAGGTCTCAAATCCACCTACCCAATCATGCATAGTACCCAAGTGATGATGATTCTTCCCTAAGTTCAATTACAATGTCAACCAGGACCCCCAAATTCTCCTATATCCACTGTCGTGCTCAATAGGACGTATTCGATGATTGAGTTAATTACTTACTAGGTCTCATAACCCTAATCATCAAACTCTATTAATTCTTGTTCCCTATAAGGTTGCACCGATCTTCTATTCACTCTCGTGCAATAGTTGATCGATGATCCCAATTCAAGTTCTAAAACGCGAATTGCCTCCTAAGCCTCAACACGTTTAACTAGTCAATCACGCATGCATATGATCAACGCAATATAATCAGAATTGGAAAACACCAATTGAAAAAAGGGAGAGAAACATACATCACATCGAATTCTACACCGCCATGGGTGGTTTCATTGATCCCTCGGACGAGGGGATTAGCTCCTCATGCCCGTAACGACAAACGAACAATCGGAATTAACCACCATTATAAAATACAAGAAGAAAAGAGGGAGACGCAGCTCCAGAGTAACAAGGATTCGGCCTAAACTGATCTAAATAGTGGAATATCAGAAAGCTCCCTAATTCTGCCCTAAAACAGCAATATATAGGATTCAGGATCTGCGCGCGCTCGCGAGGCGAGCATGATCTCGTGAGGCAAATATTAAAATTGGCGCGCTTTCAAATTGGACTCTCGCGAGGCGAGAGTATGTTTCGCATGGCGAGGCTTCAAATACTAGTCTTTCACAACCGTGGCCTTCATCACGGCTAGGCCGTGATGGTCTCTGTCCTCCAGGGTCTCCATGATTCGCGAGGCGAACAGCCTCTCGCGAGGCGAGACAAAGAGAATGACTGTTGCTGCTTAAATGATCTTCAGGATCGCGAGGCGAGCATCCACTCGCGGGGCGAGTATCTCCAGAATGGCAATTTCCACTGTTTCTTGACTTTCCTTGACTCTCAGAGCTTCACTTCTAACCTGAAACAATAAAAAGAAACAAAAAGCGTAATTCAATTCAAAATAGACTAAAAACTACTAAAAATGCCTAGAACGAGTCAAAGTCTAACTTAGGAACAAAACAAGGCCAAATTTGGGTGAAAACGAGATTGAACTCGAATAATTAGCACAGAAACCACAGTCCATCTAGTTTTAAAACTAGATAAGCCAGAGGCTTATCAAGATGCCTTAAGTAGGAAAACCATGCACGTTTGTGCTTTGATGGATAGGGGGATGGATCTGATTGAGGAGTTTAGAGACCTGAGTTTAGTTTGAGAAGTTACCCCTAAGAGCATTAGGCTTGGAACCTTGAAGGTTACCAACAGTTTAATGGATCAGGTTAGAAAGGGTCAAAAGATAAACCAGTTTCTCTTAGACCAGAGAGAGTTGCTCGCCCAGGGTAGAAACCTTAGCTTTAAGGAAGAAAGTAATGGAGTTTTGAGGCTCAAAGATAGAGTCTGTATATCGTATGTTCCTGAGCTTAGGAAGTCGATCCTTGAAGAAGGACATAGGAGTGGACTGAGTGTGCACCCAGGTGCCACCAAGATGTATCAGGATCTTAAGTATATGTTTTGGTGGCTTGGGATGAAGAAAGATGTGGCTGAGTTTGTGTATGCTTGTTTAGTGTGCCAAAAGGCTAAGATAGAACACCGGAAGCCGTCACGTAAGTTGCAGTCGTTAAGTATCCCAGAATGGAAGTGGGATAGTATCTCCATGGATTTTGTGTCTAGACTCCCTAGAACTCCAATTGGTTTTGAGGCGATATGGGTTGTTGTGGATAGACTGACTAAGTCCTCCCATTTCATCCCTGTGAACATGGAGTATTCCTTAGAAAAGTTGGCCAAGTTGTACATCAAATAGATAGTTAGGCTACATGGTATATGTTGTGACTCCGGCAAGTGTACCGGGTCGTCGCAAGTAATAAAAATAACACGGTAAGTAATTACCGAGGTCGAACTCAGGGATTGGGCTACCAATTCGACTAATCCGCGGGAAATCCGATATGTTCGGTCAAGTTACAGAAGAAGGTGGTTGAGAGAGAGAAGAGAGAATGGAATCGAAATTCAATTAACAAGTCTAAATAAACTAATTAACTAAAAATCAGAAAACTAAAATGTCCAAGGTCACAAATCCACCTACCCAACATGTACACCCAAGTGATGATGAATTCCTCCCTAAGTTCAATTGCAATGTCAACCGGGACCCCTAAATTCTCCTAAATCCAC
The DNA here is from genome assembly GCA_030762895.1 of Sophora flavescens. Classification (NCBI taxonomy): domain Eukaryota; kingdom Viridiplantae; phylum Streptophyta; class Magnoliopsida; order Fabales; family Fabaceae; genus Sophora; species Sophora flavescens. The sequence continues at coordinate 128,013,787 of CM061062.1, read as the reverse complement.
TCTCGTGCTCATTAGGACGTATTCGACGATTGGATTAATTACTTACTAGGTCTCATAATCCTAATCTCGAACTCGTTAATTCATGTTCCCTATAAGGTCGCACCGATCTCCTACTCACTCGTGCAATATTCGATCGATGATCCTAATTCAAGTTCTAAACGTGAATCGCTGACTAAGCCTCATCAACGTTAACAAGTCAATCACGCAACACATATGATTAACACAATCAAATCAGAATTAGAAAACATTTATGATCCCGATTCAAGTTCTGAAACGCGAATCGCCGTTAGGCCTCAAACACGTTTAACTGATTAATCACGCAAAACATATGATCAAACATTCAAATCAGAATCGGAAAACAAGAATTGAATTAAAGGAGAAAGACATACATCATATCGGATTTACATCGCCATGGGTGGCTTCATCGTTCCCTCGGACGAGGGGATTAGTTCCTCATGCTCATAGACAAGCAATCGGACATAATCTCCATGAGAAAAAGGGAGACGCAGCTCCAAAGAGAAAAGAAACTACCCTAAACGCTACTCTAAACAGTGGAAAACTACTAGGATTCGCGGCCCTCCTAAAGCCCTACAGCCTCCTCCAGTTTCCCCTTGTTTGATCTGCAACAGCCTTTAAATAGTAATCCTGATCTGCGCTCGTTCGCGAGGCGAGAATTAAAATTGGCGCGCTTTCAATTTGAACTCTCGCGTGGCGAAAGCGTGTTCGCGGGGCGAGTCTTCAATTCTGGGCTATGACCTTCATCACGGCTCGGCCGTGATGGTCTCTGACTTCCAGGATCTTCAAACTCTCGCGAGGCGAGCTTCCTCTCGCGGGGCGAGTCTTCAAACCTTAAACTGCCACGGGCGTGGTATTCATCACGGCTTGGCCGTGATGGTCTCTGTCTTGCAGGTCTTCATGATTCGCGGGGCGAGAAGAGTCTCGCGTGGCGAGACTGAAGTGATGACTTTTGCTGCTTTGTTGACTTTCAGGCTCGCGGGGCGAGCATACACTCGCGAGGCGAGTGTCTCCAGACTTGCAATTTCCATCGCTCGACTTTCCTTGACTCCCGGAGCTTCACTTATTTAACTTGAAACAACAAAAGCACCCACAAGCATAATTCTATTCAAAATAACCTAAAAACTACACAAAATACGCAAAATGAGTCAAAGTCCAACTTAGGAACAAAACAAGGCAAATTTGGGCGAAAACGAGAGTGAACTCGAATAAATAGACACATAAACCCTAGTTCATCTAGTCATAAAACTAGATAAGCCAGAGGCTTATCAAAATACCCCAAACTTAAACCTTGCTTGTCCCCAAGCAAGCTTAAAACTCAAAAACGACTCAAGACTTGGCAAGCCTAAATGAATCAATCGATTTCGCACAAATTTAATGCAACTTTACAAAACAGTTTTTCTCCAATGATCTCCCCCCTACATCAATGTAATCCCCACATTCATCTACTTTAAACAATTGAGAAGTTATCATTCATGCCATCATTAATCTAAGTTGAGGTTCAGAGTCACACACAAAAAGAAGATCACCAATTTCAAACAACTGCCTTCCTCACAAGGGTATGTAAAATTTCACTCATTCGCTCAAATTCGTCTAGGCTTTCAACTTTTTCACTCAATTTCACTTATCAAGAGCACTTCCCATGAAATTGATTTTCATCTCAAAAATGGTCCCCACGTAAACATGTATGCAACATCAGAAGGTCTTTTAAAGGTTGTAATGGGGCCTGGCTGAGGGTAGGATAGTGAAGGATATTTAGGCTTAAGTCCCTAGGAACTAAGAGAGCATGAGCATTAAACACATTTCCACTCAAATTCCTTTTTCCATTTTTCTTTTTGTCTCGGGTGACTACAGCCTTTTTTCCTTGCTCATCTTTTTTCTGTTTTGCCCCTTTTCCTTTGGCAATTTATTTTGAATATTTTTTTTTTCTTTGCCTTGGGTTTCAACCTTTATTTTTCTTTTTCTCACCCCAAAATGTCATACCTCCTTGTAGCCACCCCAAACTTAGTTTCTCACAACCGTTCTCTTGCTCATTTCCATGCTCTCCTAATCCTAAGATTGGGTTAACATGGTTTTTCGGATTTTGGCTCGTAATGTAGGGTCATCAAGAAACAATAGGTCAATTGGGCTCAATTTGGCTAACTAGGGAACATGCATTAGGGATGGTTCTTTTTAGGCCAAGTGGTTTTTCAAAGAAAATTGCCTAAATCATTTGATGCAACACATATACATGCAAACCATATAGAGATTCAAGCAAATTCGGGAAAGTGCAACTTAACAGTGATTCACACATTCAAAAACAGAGTTGGAGGCTCAAATCCTCACCTGGACATTTTGCAAATTGTTTGACCGAGATACGATTCCTAGTGTGTGCACCCCCTCACCCCAAACTTATCATAAATCAAGTAATCGCAACAAAGTTCTCAAAGTTCAGTTTTCAATTTTTAAGTGGGGATCAACTTTTCTACTTTCACAACCTAGGGGGAAATCATCAATGGTCAAATCAATTCATGCAATCAATCTAGCTCAATCTAATTAAAATCCAACAAGCTTGCCGACACGACATTCATACAACAACTCTTGATCTTCTCAAATTATTCAAGAGTGACAGATAAAAACAAAACGAAAATCAAAAACAAAACAAAAGTTAAGAGAAGAGAGGGATACCTAGCTTGGGTTGCCTCCCAAGAAGCGCTTGTTTAACGTCCCGAGCTTGACTTATTAAGAAGCATCCACCTGGATCCCATAGTCTCGTGGGTACAGGGGGCCAAGAGACGCTCATCATATCAAATCCTCCACCCGGATCAAATGGTAATTGGAGTGGAGATCGTAGCAACAATATGACCTTATCATCAACTCCACCCAGCCAGTGTGTGAAAACTCCATTGACCTCTTCAATTATGAATTCACTTCCTCTCGGGTCAAATGGTGTTTTCTCGAGGAAGTGTGCCAGACGAGTGGGAGGGTCTAACTTACCCATGTCCACACATGCATGTAAGCCAACATAGTTATCCAATGCAGAAATTTTCGGTTGCTTGGCAAACAGTGTGGAATCCACTACCACTTCGTCTTCATTTTGATCTATCCCCAAAACCAGATTTTCTTCAAATTGGGCTTCATGTGACTCTTGTACTAACTGCTTGCAAATCTCCTCAGCTTGCGCTTTGAAATTCTGCATCACAGTTTCGATACTGTCACAGTTGGCTCTTGCCTTGGCCTCAGAGGTGGATAGCTCTTGGGAATATTGTTCTAGAGCAGCTTTCAACGGTGTTTGCTCATTCCATTCCCATTCCTCCTCATGCTTCTTGATTACACTATAAGCTTGTGCATGAGGGCAATTACGTCCCCAGCGCCAGTGATCTCCCAGGGATATATTAGGCCCAAAGTCATATTTTGTAACACCGTCCAAGGCTGGAAAATAAACAGTCTCCATGATTCGCAATCAGCCTTGAAAGGGTACCTCGCATACAAAACAGGGCCAAGACCAAGTGGGATCAAGAAATAGAGAATAATAATAATAAAAATAAAATTAAAAATAAAAGAAAAATAACTTAACCAAATAATCAAACTTCCCTAAAATCAGAAAAATTGGTTGTGCCAATCCCCGGCAACGGCGCCAAAAACTTGTTGTGACTCCGGCAAGTGTACCGGGTCGTCGCAAGTAATAAAAATAACACGGTAAGTAATTACCGAGGTCGAACTCGGGGATTGGGCTACCAATTCGACTAATCCACGGGAAATCCGATATGTTCGGTCAAGTTACAGAAGAAAGTGGTTGAGAGAGAGAAGAGAGAATGGAATCGAAATTCAATTAACAAGTCTAAATAAACTAATTAACTAAAAATCAGAAAACTAAAATGTCCAAGGTCACAAATCCACCTACCCAACATGTACACCCAAGTGATGATGAATTACTCCCTAAGTTCAATTGCAATGTCGACCGGGACCCCTAAATTCTCCTAAATCCACTCTCGTGCTCATTAGGACGTATTCGACGATTGGATTAATTACTTACTAGGTCTCATAATACTAATCTCGAATTCTGTTAATTCATGTTCCCTAAAAGGTCGCACCGATCTCCTACTCACTCTCGTGCAATATTCGATCGATGATCCTAATTCAAGTTCTAAACGTGAATCGCTGACTAAGCCTCATCAACGTTAACAAGTCAATCACGCAACACATATGATTAACACAATCAAATCAGAATTAGAAAACATTTATGATCCCGATTCAAGTTCTGAAACGCGAATCGCCGTTAGGCCTCAAACACGTTTAACTGATTAATCACGCAAAACATATGATCAAACATTCAAATCAGAATCGGAAAACAAGAATTGAATTAAAGGAGAAAGACATACATCATATCGGATTTACATCGCCATGGGTGGCTTCATCGTTCCCTCGGACGAGGGGATTAGTTCCTTATGCTCATAGACAAACAATCGGACATAATCTCCATGAGAAAAAGGGAGACGCAGCTCCAAAGAGAAAAGAAACTACCCTAAACGCTACTCTAAACAGTGGAAAACTACTAGGATTCGCGGCCCTCCTAAAGCCCTACAGCCTCCTCCAGTTTCCCCCCTTTTTCTGATCTGCAACAGCCTTTAAATAGGAATCCTGATCTGCGCTCGCTCGCGAGGCGAGAATTAAAATTGGCGCGCTTTCAATTTGAACTCTCGCGTGGCGAAAGCGTGTTCGCGGGGCGAGTCTTCAATTCTGGGCTATGACCTTCATCACGGCTCGGCCGTGATGGTCTCTGACTTCCAGGATCTTCAAACTCTCGCGAGGCGAGCTTCCTCTCGCGGGGCGAGTCTTCAAACCTTAAACTGCCACGGGCGTGGTATTCATCACGGCTTGGCCGTGATGGTCTCTGTCTTGCAGGTCTTCATGATTCGCGGGGCGAGAAGAGTCTCGCGTGGCGAGACTGAAGTGATGACTTTTGCTGCTTTGTTGACTTTCAGGCTCGCGGGGCGAGCATACACTCGCGAGGCGAGTGTCTCCAGACTTGCAATTTCCACTGCTTTTCGACTTTCCTTGACTCCCGGAGCTTCACTTATTTAACCTGAAACAACAAAAGCACCCACAAGCGTAATTCTATTCAAAATAACCTAAAAACTACACAAAATACGCAAAATGAGTCAAAGTCCAACTTAGGAACAAAACAAGGCAAATTTGGGCGAAAACGAGAGTGAACTCGAATAAATAGACACATAAACCCTAGTTCATCTAGTCATAAAACTAGATAAGCCAGATGCTTATCAGTATACCCTCTAGCATAGTATCTAATAGAGACCCAAGGTTTACCTCTAGGTTTTGGAATAGTTTGCACGATGCCTTAGGAACGAAGCTTAGGCTTAGTTCATCTTATCACCCACAGACTGATGGTCAGTCTGAGAGAACCATCCAGTCCTCTAAGGACTTGCTTATAGATTGTGTGCTAGAACAGTTTGGTAGTTGGGACAAGTTCTTGCCCCTGATAGAGTTCACCTACAACAATAGTTTCCATTCCAGTATTGGGATGACACCTTATGAAGCTCTCTATGGGAGGAGATGTAGGATACCCTTGTGTTAGAATGAACCTGATGACAATGTGGTGCTAGGACCTGAGATAGTGCAAGAAACCACATAAAAAGTGAGAATGGTTCAGGAAAAGATGAAAATGGCACAAAGTAAGCAAAAGAGCTACCATGACAAAATGAGGAAGGCGCTCGAATTCCAGTAAGGTGACCATGTGTTCTTGAGAGTTACCCCTACAATTGGGGTTGGTAGAGTGATTAAAGTGAAGAAACTTACTCCTAGATTCATTGGTCCTTACCAAATTCTAAAAAGAGTCGGTGAAGTCGCCTACCAAATAGCTTTACCATCATTCTTGTCCAATCTTTATAGTGTCTTTCATGTGTCTCAACTCATAAAGTACATTCATGACCCTAGTCACGTGATAGTACCTGATACCATACAGTTAAAAGAGAACTTGACTTTTGAGGTACTACCCCTTCGAGTCGAGGATCGGAGGGTGAAGCAGCTGAGAGGCAAGGAGATTCCTTTGGCCAAAGTTATTTGGAGTGGGGCTACTGAGGAAAGTGCTACATGGGATCTAGAAAGCAAGATGATAGGAGCGTATCCGCACCTTTTCAATCGAGGTGAGTAGAAATTTCGAGGACGAAATTTTTATAAGGGGGTGGAATTGTAACACACTGAATTTCACAATATGTTAATAAATGTCAATATGTGTTAGAATTAGCTTATATATTCTTGTTATGCTTGTTCTTGATGTCTAAGTTCATGTTTGGGGAAGTTTAGCATTAGAAAGGTTCAATCCTTTTAGAGTCCTAGTAACCTGTTTCACGGTTTTGGCCATATCTTGAGTTCCAGTTGTCTGATTGAGGTGATCTTTGATGCGTTGGAAATCTGAGAGAACAATTTACAAGTGCTAGTTTATGTTTTGGTCAATTCGGTTGTTTAGTAGGCCTCGCGCCTCAATCTTTGTTCGCCCCGTGAACTGTGTAGATCCAGAAACGTGTTTTGGGTTATAATTAAGCCCAATTGTGCATAAACCGTCGTTAACCTCCAAAACCATGACTTTAACCTAATGTTATATATCTAAACCACTCTAGATCAGCCTCCATTCACCCCTCTTTGAATTCCTAACCCTTTTCTCTCTAAAACTCCCTCAAAGGAACCCGTTCTTGCACCGTTCTTCACCGCTTCTTGATAGGAGAACATCACTACGAATAGGGGTTCGTTGTCCTTGCTGTTTGGGACTTTAGAAAAGGTAAAATCCGCTCACCTTGTCTCTTGCATTTCTTTCTTTCAAGTTCTTGATCTTTTCCTTTTGATTTCTTGATCTTAGAGTTGAATCTAGGTGTTTCTTGTCGTTCTTGAAGTAGTAGACAAGCGCTCGTGAGACGGGAACCTAGCGGACTTTCTTCCCTTCCTTTTGAATTTCAATCTTCATACCAGGTATGGGGAGAAGGATAGTATGAACACTAGGCAAGGGGGTAGCGTAAGATGAAGGGTTCCCATGACCCTATTGTTTGTTAAACTGTTAATTGATGCCTATCATATGTTTGATTATATGTTTAATTGATTATTGGTATGTCAGTTATGAATGTCTAATTGCTATAACTGTTTTATGGTTCATTATGATGTATGCCAATTTATTTGTTTGATGATATGTGTTATGTCATGATTAATTGGTTAAATTGGTATGTTAAATACATCATGAATGTTGTTAGTTTGATGATGTTGATTATGTCATGGTTGAATGTATGGTGATTTATGATGAACACGTTAATAAAACTCTAATTGGATAAAATAGGGTTCTTTATTAACATGGTAATTAAAGGAATAATTTCCCCAAAATCATTATAAAACATAAATTTAGGGAGTTTTTGGCTAAAGAACATAACCAAACCTGCCCAGTCAGTACTGTAACACCCCCATTGGGCATTACCTCTTAATCACATTTGGAAATAAATTAAAAGGGGAGTTTACTGATTGCTTTCGGAAAAACTTTTATTATTTTCATAA